>JASANA010011851.1:0-18645 GCA_030248095.1 Ptycholaimellus sp. GST1_10 | reverse complement strand
TTGAGAAACTACAGACTTTTCCTTTTGAGATGCAATGTTCACCCTCACAGCAGAAATTTTCCTTATTTTTTGGATTTTGCTACATGTGAAGGTGTAAGCGCTCCACGGTCACCTATTGCGCTTTGCACCATATACTTGTTTAAAAGATGATATGGTAGTTTTTCATCAACAGAAATTTAACAACTTTTGGTTTTGGGTTGTATCTGATCCGATTCTTTATTTTTTTTGTAAAAGTGGTGTAAAAGGGGAGTAATTAGTCTTTTTGTGAAGCCTACTCGAAAATTCTCCAAATTGGGCATTTTTGACCCTTTGAACATTATTGGCCATATCTCTGGTACATTTCATTTCGACAATCCCCCACCATAAACCATCATCCACTGCACTTAGCTCAAAACACGCTTCCAAATGATTTTCAACCCTTACAGACACCCTCTCTTAAAGATGCATTTATGAAAGATAGTTTAATGTAAGCCGCGCACCGCCCAAAAAGAAGAACTGAAACCAAGGGCTTTTTCTGTTGAGCTGGTCCAATGCAAGGCTTTGTACATTCACTGTACTGCCATTAACAAGCTCAAGCAGAGTGTTGCTTTCAAAGCAAGCTGGTGGTGCCGCTGTTGTTGTCGTCGTCGTCGCAGCTGCTGTTGTTGCTGCGTCTGTCATCGTCGTGGGAGGATCGGTAAACTGGGACTGTTAAATATTCAATTGTATGGTGGGCGGCTATTTATGGCAAGCTGAAAAGGGAACGCCTGCTGGTGCTATCAGGAATGAGCTTCCAAGCAAAAACAAAACTGATATGATCATTTCAGTTACAGCGCAAGATTTTTAGGTCAAAAATGTATCCGTGTATGAGGGAGCACAGTGAGACATTTATACCACATACAGTTGATTTGATCATAGTTCATAGTCTTTCAATCAAACGGTCAACGACCAACTATTAAAACGCATTCCATAGTTCGAGGAAAAATCGGATGGTTCGATTTTCTTACCTCAACCCAAACTTTTTCATACTTTCTGCGTGAAGAACAAGTAAATAATAAATCATGTTGTATTGATCCTTTAGAGACGTTCCACGTAAGGCATTTAAATTAACTGGAATTTAAAGTATGGCATTTGAAGTAACTATAATGTTCATTTCAGTTACAGCGCAAGCTTTTTAGGTCAAAAATGTATCCGTGTATTTTCCGTGTATGCAAGCAAGCCGAAAGTAAATTCTTTTCTCCCAAAAAACAATAGCCCCTAGTGTAAAGTCAAGGAAATTTCCCTACTACGAGTGGAACCTGCTTGTGGGGCATCTGCATTTTGTTTTCGCGCACAGTTCAAGAACTCTTTTCATGCGCGCTCAAACAAAACACAGGCGACACAGCAGATTCCACTCGTAGTAGGGAAATTTCCTTGACTTTACACTCGGGGCAATTGTTTTTTTGGGAGAATGGAGTTTACTTTCAGCTTTCCGATGATACCATTTATTTCCTCAACTTTTAAGGTACAAATAATAAAACTCATTTTGCTATTCATTAAAATCATTATTGTTTTAATTTATGTTCTTTGTTTTTACTATCGTTCTTTATTTTTGACCGCGGGGCGGCCCAAAGGGCCACTCCGCGGTCTATAGAAGTTACTGAACTTTTGTCCTGATATATATATATATATATATATATATATATATCTGGAAATGCTGTCCACGGGCGAATTCTCAACGGATTGGGACAAACTTTTTTTCCTGAAAGGTAATGCTATTTTAGGAAGATCTGGAGGGGTGGATTCGGTTTCCGAGCATTTGAAACATTACTTTTTTGGGTAGAAAGGTTGAACATTTGGGTATGTTGTAAAAGGCTCAATTCTCAACCGATTTTGACAAACTTTTTTTCTCCCTGAAAGGTAATAAAATTTTAGGAACATCTGGAGGGGTGGAACTGGTCCCGGAGCATTTGAAACATTACTTTTTTGGGTAGAAAGGTTGAAACATGGGGTATGCTGAGAAATGGCGAATTCTTAACGAATTTCGACAAACTTTTTTTTTCCTGAGGGGTAATAAAATTTTAGGAAGATATGGAGGGGTGGAACTGGTCCCGGAGTATTTGAAACATTACTTTTTTGGATAGAAAGGTTGAAAATTTGGGTGTGCTGTAAAAGGCTGAATTCTCAACGGATTTTGACAAACTTTTTTTTCCTGAAAGGTAATAAATTTTTAGGAAGATCTGGAGGGGTGGAACAAGTCCCGGGCATTTGAAACATTACTTTTTTGAGTAGAAAGGTTGAAAATTTGGGTATGCTGTAAAAGGCTCAATTCTCAACGGATTTTTACTAACTTTTTTTTCCTGAAAGGTAATAAAATTTTAGGAACATCTGGAGGGTTGGAACAAGACCCAAAGCATTTGAAACATTACTTTTTGGGGTAGAAAGGTTGAAAAATGGGGTATGCTGAGAGCTCCGCGGTCACCTATTGCGCTCTGCACCATATACTTGTTTCAATTTAAATTTCCTTGGCCTACACTTGGAAAATGCGATGTTTGGGAGAAAAGAGCTTTACAGGGGGGGCCTTTTTGGAGCACCTTAGTTTGGAAGCCCATTTCTCAAACACACTTAAACCTAGAGGGCCAATTTTTGCGCGGCCGCAGACCACCTGCTGCGGAGGGCAGGGCAGTCAGAGCTCCGGAGGCCGAAGGGCATGGGTGCGGAGGCCCCGGAGCATAGCCTAGCATGCGAAGCATGCTAGGCGAAGCGTAAGGGCTGTAGCACCTGTGCCCGGAGGCCGGAGGAGCTCTGGCGCCCTGCCCGAAGCGGCGGGCGGCCAAGGCCAGCTTAACCAGTTACCCCATTTTCGCGTCCGTCTGTCCGCATATCCAGTATCTGAAAGCTAGGCCTTGTCTGTTACCAAATCGTTTCGCGCAAGCCCAGTTCAGCAGCTGCATGGGAAGTGAGAACATTTTTGACCGCGGAGCGGCCCGAAGGGCCGCTCCGCGGTCTATAGAGGTTACTAAACTTTTGTCCTCATATATATGTATATATATGTATCTGGAATTGCTGTCCACGGGCGAATTCTCAACGGATTTGGACAAACTTTTTTTTTCCTGAAAGGTAATAATATTTTAGGAAGATCTGGAGGGGTGGAACCGGTTTCCGAGCATTTGAAACATTACTTTTTTGGGTAGAAAGGTTGAAATTTTGGGTATGTTGTAAAAGGCTCAATCCTCAACGGATTTTGACAAACTTTTTTTTCCTGAAAGGTAATGATATTTTAGGAAGATCTGGAGGGGTGGAACCGGTTTCTGAGCATTTGAAACATTACTTTTTTGGGTAGAAAGGTAACTTTCACACATGACAATAGCATCAATAATTAGTAGCAGCTGAACGGCTGATAATTGAACAGAACACTTGAGTTTTTTTGTTCACAAGTCGTATATAACGATTCCAAATCTGTGCTTACTTTTGAAAATGGTTGTGAAACCACAGACTTGCCCTCTTGAGTGACAAACTTTCATGCATGACAATAGAATCAATAATTAGTAGCAGCTGAACGGCTGATAATTGAACAGAAGACTTTGGTTTTTTGATTCACAAGTCGTATATAACGATTCCAAATCTGTGCTTACTTTTGAAAATGGTTGAGAAACCACAGACTTTTCTTTTTGAGATGCAATGTTCACCCTCACAGCAGAAATTTTCCTTAATTTATGAATTTTGCTACATGTGAAGGTGTAAGCGCTCCGCGGTCACCTATTGCGCTTTGCGCCATATACTTGTTGGGTAAATCGAGGTCGCCTAACCAAAATATGTTTTTAGCAGCTTGCTCTGATCACGGGAATGTGCTTAAAACATCAAAAAAGTGAGTTTTTCCAATGTTTTGCATCTGCGCAGTTTTGGAAAGCTACCCAATTTTTCAATGTTGCACCTATTAAAGATAAGTTTTCAAACAACCTGGCAAACCAGCATCCTTTTTAGGCAGTCTTACCTCTCTTAGGTTCAGTACCTACTTTTTGATGTCCCTAGAGGACAGCCAGGTGTTTGCTTATGCGTTCATTTGGTGTGGCTATAATCATGTAAGAAGAGCCAGGTTCCTAACAATGTTTTATTAATACGTATCTTTTTCGATGCTATAATTTGACCACTGGGTGGGGGTTTCTATAAGAGTCATAAGACCACAAAAGAGGCTAATGCATGAAAAAAGCTGAGCACCCGTGTAGCGGGATCCATGCAGCCCAAATTCCAAATTTGTTTTAAATTTTTTGGCATTCATTAGGAAATTGTTAATTAAAATTAATTGAGAATTAACTGAGAAAATACATAGTTTTACTACATGAAAGAAAACAAATTAGATAAGATGAAATATGAGTTCGCAACTTGGAATGCAAAGCATCCATGAATGCAAAAATATTACTACAATATGAAAGCAGCAGCCATAAAGCATTGAATGCATGGAATTGTTAGCAAAGAAACAAAAAGTTTTATATTATTTCTGTGTTTGAACAAGGGAAGCTCAGTTCATTTCCTTGCCAGTTGATTAGATATTTCAATTTTTAATCAATGCAGAATAGTAAAATGTACAAAATTACATAAAAAATAGAATGCAAATATGTAAAAACGAATATTACGAATCCAAAGGAATTTAAAATATTCATAAAATTTGCAGTATGATTGTGCTTAATAAAAGAGTGAAGACAGTCACAAATTAATGCTAGCAGGTAAAAAACCAGAAAACATTCGGAATTTCTGGAAAATACATAAATAAAAGCAAATAATAAATAAAGCAAAGCAATGATGTGCAAATAATAAATGAAGCAAAGCAATTTAAGAAATTACCAAAAATAAAATGTACAAAATTACATAAAAAATAGAATGCAAATATGTAAAAACGAATATTAGGAATCCAAAGGAATTTAAAATATTCATAAAATTTGCAGTATGATTGTGCTTAATAAAAGAGTGAAGACAGTCACAAATTAATGCTAGCAGGTAAAAAACCAGAAAACATTCGGAATTTCTGGAAAATACATAAATAAAAGCAAATAATAAATAAAGCAAAGCAATGATGTGCAAATAATAAATGAAGCAAAGCAATTTAAGAAATTACCAAAAATTATGATGTGCGCCGCAGGCCTCTCCCAACCTGGTCCATAATATAAAAGCTGAGCCTTGTCTGTCACCAAATACTTTCGCGCAGGCCCAATTCAGTAGTTGCAGCTGAAGTAAGGCCATTTTTGGGTAAATCGGGGTCGCCTAACAAGAATATGCTTCTGGCAGCTTGCTCCGATCACGGGAATGTGCTTAAAACATCAAAAATACGAGTTTTTCCAATGTTTTGCATCTGCGCAGTTTTGGAAAGCTACCCAATCTTTCAATGTTGCACCTATTAAACATAAGTTTTCAAACAACCTGGCAAACCTGCATTCTTTTCAGGCAGCCTTACCTATCTTAGGTTCGGTGCCTGCTTTTTGATTTCCCTAGAGGACAGCCAGGCGTTTGCTTTTGCATTCATTTGGTGTGGCTGTAATTTGGCCACTGGGTTGGGGTTATTCATAAGACCACAAAAGAGGCGAATGCATGAAAAAAGCTGAGCACCCGTGTAGCGGGACCCATGCAGCCCAAATTCCAAGCCATTGCCATCATGATTTATCCTATTACTATTTGCCTCCTTTTCTCCAAATTTTTTACACATTAAACTCTTCTCCCACAACAGTTAGCCCCTTTAGCCGAGGTCCCTAAACCACTAATGAAGTTGATACTAAAGTGAATATCATTTGCTTAGTTTGCTAAATATTGAATTGAATAATTCCATTGAATGAAGAAGAATGGATAACATAAAATGAATGGATTAAAATCATGGAAAGAGGCTAAAAATATACAAATACATTTACTTTCAAATAATTAAATTGTAAGAATTATTAAAAAAGCAGAAAGATTGTGTATATATATTTAGGCATAAAAGCAGAAATAGATAAAATACAAGTGGTATGCTATAAACGGAATATCAATGCAATATAAAATTGAAACAAAATATAGTTGAAATATATGAATCGAAGGAAAAGGCAAATAAGAAAAGCAAAAACTAAACAATCAATCAAACAAAATCCTCATCGCAATGTCTTTGGAATAAATTTGCGTAAAAGGAAAAATCAATTAGCTCAACAAAGAGCGAAAGTCGCACAAGTTATGAAGTACTAACTTATACTGACAATGAAAAATTAAGAAATAACGTACTATATAAAAAAGAATGGAAGATAAGGATAAACAATTTTCTGGATAATGTAAATACCATAATTTGCAAAAAAAGAATGAATAATTGGACAAAATGATCACGAATGAAACTAATAAATTAAACAAGATAGCCAAAGAGAATTGGAAACAAGTTGGGAAATTTTAAATAAATGAATTCAAAATCAAAATCGAAAAATATTCAGTAATCAATCAGCGAAGGTTATGATGTGCACCGCAGTCCATCAAAAACTAATTTTCGTTTCATATATTTGAAATAAATTTGAAAAATAGGAAAACCAATGCTCAAAAAAGAACACAAATCACACGAATTATGACCTATTAAATGTATACTAACAATAAAAAATACAGACATGAAATTTACAAAATCTTAAAGAGTAAAAATATTTTCAAGTTTATCAGCTTTGTTAATAACCAAATGTTATTTCGCAAAGTGAAATGAATTCAATCAAACACAATAAAGACATAAAGCAAAGAGAATATTCAAAGAGAGCCAAACAAAATTCACTTACAAAATATATGTCAACAAAAATACACTAATCGAAAGAGAAAGTTATGATGTGTGCCGCAGGCCTCTCCCAACCTAGTCCATATATATAATAGAGGAGCCTGTCCTGTCCGTTAGCATGGGGCGCGCCATGGGGGAAGCTTCTGGTGAGAAGGTGAAGATGTTTTTGGGTAAATCAGGGTCAGGGAACACGATTTTGAGTTATAGAGCTTGCATCGATTACGAGAAAGTGCTTAAAACATAGAAAATGTGACTTTTATCAATGTTTTAGAACTGCGAAGTTTTGAAAGCTACCCAATTGGTCAAAATTTCAGTCATTAAACATAAATATTCCCAAACAAATAAGCCTCGAACCTCTTTGGCAACCTAACCCCACTCGGGTTGGGTTCCTAATCTTTGAAGTCCCTTGAGGACAGTCAGGTGTTTGCTGTTGCATTCATTTGGTGTGGATGTAATTTAGCCACTGGGTGGGGGGATCCTCAAAAGAGTCGTTCAACCAAAAAAGAGGCTAATAAATGAAAAAAGCTGAGCACCCGTGTAGCGGGATCCATGTAGCCCAATTACATTCCTCCAAACAATTTGCCACCCCCCTACCATTTGCCTTCTTCTATCATCAGATTGCCCCCTCCAGCTGTTTGCCCTGCTCAACCCCTTTGGCCCCCCATTCATTTGAAAATTCAGTGCTAAACAAATCCCTGTTATCAAATTTTAACTGTCATGCCAAAAACCTTAACATATTTTTTTCCGATTTTTTAATGGGGTGTAAATCATGAAAAATATTTTTTTCTTCAATTGGATTTATTTTTTTGGTTTTGGGTTTATTTTGCTGCATAGATTTCAAAAATCGGGGCCCAGATGCGGTAAATATTTATAAATTATGGAAATATTGGAAAACTGCCAAAAATCTCCAAAAATTGCCATTTTTGCCATTTTTTAGACCACACACAAGTATGCACAGCATTTTAAACCCCCAATATTTTTAATAAATCTTATCCACCTATCCCCCCAATGTTAAAGGAGCTTTAAACCTATTTAAATGCATCAAAACTTTTTCGATTCCAACTGCCCCCCCAAACCTATTTAGGCTATTTAGGCTCACCCAATTCTCCCATGTAGGGCGGTGGATGCCAGATGCTTTTACAAGCCTATTTAGGCTCACCCAATCCCCCCATGTAGGGCGGTGGATGCCAGATGCTTTTACAGGCCTATTTCGGCTCACCCAATCCTCCCATGTAGGGCGGTGGATGCCAGATGCTTTTACAGGCCTATTTAGGCTCACCCAATCCTCCCATGTAGGGCGGTGGATGCCATATGCTTTTACAG
Organism: Ptycholaimellus sp. GST1_10; assembly: GCA_030248095.1. NCBI lineage: Eukaryota > Metazoa > Nematoda > Chromadorea > Chromadorida > Chromadoridae > Ptycholaimellus > Ptycholaimellus sp. GST1_10. The sequence goes on along the minus strand of JASANA010011851.1, from coordinate 10,601 downwards.
GCCTATTTAGGCTCACCCAATCCTCCCATGTAGGGCGGTGGATGCCAGATGCTTTTACAGGCCTATTTAGGCTCACCCAATCCTCCCATGTAGGGCAGTGGATGCCAGATACTTTTACAGGCCTATTTAGGCTCACCCAATCCTCCCATGTAGGGCGGTGGATGCCAGATGCTTTTACAGGCCTATTTAGGCTCACCCAATCCTCCCATGCAGGGCAGTGGATGCCAGATGCTTTTACAGGCCTATTTAGGCTCACCCAATCCTCCCATGTAGGACTGTGGATGCCAGATGCTTTTACAGGCCTATTTAGGCTCACCCAATCCTCCCATGTAGGGCGGTGGATGCCAGATGCTTTTACAGGCCTATTTAGGCTCACCCAATCCTCCCATGTAGGGCGGTGGATGCCAGATGCTTTTACAGTCCTATTTAGGCTCACCAAATCCTCCCATGTGGGGCGGTGAATGCCAGATACTTTTACAGGCCTATTTAGGCTTACCCAATCCTCCCATGTAGGGCGGTGGATGCTAGATGCTTTTACAGGCCTATTTAGGCTCACCCAATCCTCCCATGTAGGGCGGTGGATGCCAGATGCTTTTACAGGCCTATTTAGGCTCACCCAATCCTCCCATGTAGGGCGGTGGATGCCAGATGCTTTTACAGGCCTATTTAGGCTCACCAAATCCTCCCATGTAGGGCGGTGGATGCCAGATGCTTTTACAGGCCTATTTAGGCTCACCCAATCCTCCCATGTAGGGCGGTGGATGCCAGATGCTTTGATTACCCATAAAATTTGTAATTCTGGTCATCAGTAATTTCTGTAGCTGTTTCCATATAGTCGCCGTAGGCAACGGCAAAGCTCAACCTAGTCCATAATATAAAAGCTGAGCCTTGTCCGTTAGTAGATCGTTTCGCGCAGGCCGAATTCAGTAGCTGCAGGGGAAGTTAGAATGTTTTTGGGTAAATCGAGGTTGCCTAACCAAAATATGTTTTAGCAGCTTGCTCCGATCACGGGAATGTGCTTAAAACATCAAAAAAGTGAGTTTTTCCAATGTTTTGCATCTGCGCAGTTTTGGAAAGCTACCCAATTTTTCAATGTTGCACCTATTAAAGATAAGTTTTCAAACAACCTGGCAAACCAGCATCCTTTTCAGCAGTCTTACCTCTCTTAGGTTCGGTACCTACTTTTTGATGTCCCTAGAGGACAGCCATGTGTTTGCTTATGCGTTCATTTGGTGTGGCTGTAATTTGGCCACTGGGTGGGGGTTTCTATAAGAGTCATAAGACCACAAAAGAGGCTAATGCATGAAAAAAGCTGAGCACCCGTGTAGCGGGATCCATGCAGCCCAAATTCCAAATTTGTTTTAAATTTTTTGGCATTCATTAGGAAATTGTTAATTAAAATTAATTGAGAATTAACTGAGAAAATACATAGTTTTACTACATGAAAGAAAACGAATTAGATAAGATGAAATATGAGTTCGCAACTTGGAATACAAAGAATCCATGAATGCAAAAATATTACTACAATATGAAAGCAGCAGCCATAAAGCATTGAATGCATGGAATTGTTAGCAAAGAAACAAAGAAAGTTTTATTTCCTTAGTTTTTACAAGGGAAGCTCAGTTCATTTCCTTGCCAGTTGATTAAATATTTCAATTTTTAATCAATGCAGAATAGTAAAATGCACAAAATTACATAAAAAATAGAATGCAAATATGTAAAAACGAATATTAGGAATCCAAAGGAATTTAAAATATTCATAAAATTTGCAGTATGATTGTGCTTAATAAAAGAGTGAAGACAGTCACAAATTAATGCTAGCAGGTAAAAAACCAGAAAACATTCGGAATTTCTGGAAAATACATAAATAAAAGCAAATAATAAATAAAGCAAAGCAATGATGTGCAAATAATAAATGAAGCAAAGCAATTTAAGAAATTACCAAAAATTATGATGTGCGCCGCAGGCCTCTCCCAACCTGGTCCATAATATAAAAGCTGAGCCTTGTCTGTCACCAAATACTTTCGCGCAGGCCCAATTCAGTAGTTGCAGCTGAAGTAAGGCCATTTTTGGGTAAATCGGGGTCGCCTAACAAGAATATGCTTCTGGCAGCTTGCTCCGATCACGGGAATGTGCTTAAAACATCAAAAATACGAGTTTTTCCAATGTTTTGCATCTGCGCAGTTTTGGAAAGCTACCCAATCTTTCAATGTTGCACCTATTAAACATAAGTTTTCAAACAACCTGGCAAACCTGCATTCTTTTCAGGCAGCCTTACCTATCTTAGGTTCGGTGCCTGCTTTTTGATTTCCCTAGAGGACAGCCAGGCGTTTGCTTTTGCATTCATTTGGTGTGGCTGTAATTTGGCCACTGGGTGGGGGTTTCTATAAGAGTCATAAGACCACAAAAGAGGCTAATGCATGAAAAAAGCTGAGCACCCGTGTAGCGGGATCCATGCAGCCCAAATTCCAAATTTGTTTTAAATTTTTTGGCATTCATTAGGAAATTGTTAATTAAAATTAATTGAGAATTAACTCAGAAAATACATAGTTTTACTACATGAAAGAAAACGAATTAGATAAGATGAAATATGAGTTCGCAACTTGGAATACAAAGAATCCATGAATGCAAAAATATTACTACAATATGAAAGCAGCAGCCATAAAGCATTGAATGCATGGAATTGTTAGCAAAGAAACAAAGAAAGTTTTATTTCCTTAGTTTTTACAAGGGAAGCTCAGTTCATTTCCTTGCCAGTTGATTAAATATTTCAATTTTTAATCAATGCAGAATAGTAAAATGCACAAAATTACATAAAAAATAGAATGCAAATATGTAAAAACGAATATTAGGAATCCAAAGGAATTTAAAATATTCATAAAATTTGCAGTATGATTGTGCTTAATAAAAGAGTGAAGACAGTCACAAATTAATGCTAGCAGGTAAAAAACCAGAAAACATTCGGAATTTCTGGAAAATACATTAATAAAAGCAAATAATAAATAAAGCAAAGCAATGATGTGCAAATAATAAATGAAGCAAAACAATTTAAGAAATTACCAAAAATTATGATGTGCGCCGCAGGCCTCTCCCAATGCACCAATGCACTTCGCGCAGTCCCATTTTTGCGTTTTTTTCAGTGAAAATGATGCTTAAAGGGTAAATCGGGGCTGCCTAACTTGAATTTTAACTGCACTGGGTTGCCAGATGCCTTTTAATACCTCGAAAATGGCAATTTTGTTCAAATTTAAGCCATTTTTCGGGTATTGCAAATCTGCGCAATTTGGCTTTGCTTGCTAAATATTGAATAGAATAATTCTATTGAATAAAGCATAATTGATGAGAGCAAAATACTCTGAATTGTAAGAATGTAAAAAGTATTTAAAAAAACAGAAAAATCGTTAATATAAGCATGAGCATTAATCCCCAAAGAGATATAATTAAACTGGTATGCAATCATGTATGAAGACCGAACTTGCTTAACATGTATAGAAAAGCAACCCATGCTTGCCTACAAATGTCATGTTAGCGGGTTGCCTATTAAATTGCTTTCTGACTTTAATAAAATCTTAGTTACCACATAAAAAACAGAAACATCGCAGAGTTAAGTAACTATATAAACGGTTAAATAACTGGCTTTAGTCTATTTTAACCTCATTTTGCCCATTTTCGGCTGCACATAGCTTGTGCAGTGCAGCGATTCCATGACGCAGCGGCAGATGAACGAGGCAAGCGGGACAACCGGTCTCCGCCTACGCTTCCCTTCCTTCACCCCCCCTCCCTCTCCTACTTACCGATTCCCCACTCGTCTTCTTCTGTAGCCAAACTTGCTGAAGGAGAAAGAGTCGAATGTTTATGTTGCTAAGCAGTGCAATGAACAGCACAGCTTTTTGGATAGCAGTTGAGTGATTGTTTGGATGCCCTTCCCATCGGCATGAACGGCGTCCCCACCGACTTCCTCAGCCTCAACGCCCACCTGGCCACGCTGCGCAACTCCAACGACATCGTCCGGACGACCGACCACCTAATCTTCAATCGCTATCCCTTCGGCCTCCCTCACCTCTCCTCCAACTTGCACCTTGTGTACAGAAGGAGGCAGAGCTGAAAGGCATCGGAAAAGCGAAACGCCTTCCTTTGTGACCCCCCGCGGGGCAAAGAAGCAGGCTTTCGCCAATCCACCAGCTAGCGACTGCAAGGGCCAATCGCAACTGGATGCACGCAACAAAGCAAGGTGCCCTTTCGGTTCGACTGCTGCCTGTCTCCGACCAGCAGCCGTTCATGACCTGTCCTCTTCACATCTGGAGAAGGACAGCCTGCAAGTTTTCGGACGAAATGAAAAATCCGAAAACGCCTGCCGACAGCTGCTGCTGCTGCTGCCTGGCCACGAGCGGCATCCCCACTGCCAGCTCTACTGAGTTTCAGAACGAACTTTCTTCTTTGCTGACCTGCGGGTGCAAAGTGAGAATTCCGTTCTGGCTCATCTGCCAATCTCAGAAAGCGATCGATGGCCTTCTGAGATTTCATTTCGGTGTCGACAGTACCACTTTCGACAATCTTCAATCCGGGCAGAAAAGGCTGCCACAGGCTATCCCAACCGAGCGGAGCCAAGCGGAGGAACAGCTGCCACTCAGCTCCTCCACACCCCTGCTTCCACTGGAGTCCTGCCTCCACCCGCGGAAATCCCTTGGTGAACATGCACTGGCCAGATTCTTCACCAGAACCTACGTTGCGACGGCATTAGGGAAGGACAAGGGAATCTCAGAGCTCTATCTCGACGGACATATCTCTGGGATCTTCGTACCAGTCTCGAGCGAACTGGCGCAAAGCAGAAGACGGGAAGCTTGTCAGCAGCTTAGAGAAAGAGAAGACTTCGTCATCGGTGATCATCAACCTCCAGAACCAGTTGAACAAGGCTCTCTGTCCTCATCTCTTCATCAGCCCATTCGTCAAGAGCCGACAAGCACCAGCTGCCTCCACTCCCTGGAGCAGCAAGCCCAGATCGGCAGCTGCCTATTCAAGGCCGCCCAAGACGAACGCCCTTCGCTAGGGCCTCTATTTCCGGCTATCTAGTTTACACCCTCTCCCTTCTTCCCCTACCCCGCACACGCACCCCCCCCCCCCCCCCACCCCCTCCCCTCTCCCTCCTACCGCGCTGGCACTACCTGCCCTACCCCCTCCGTTCGGCGAGTGGAAGCGGAGGAACCCTTGCTAGCCGTTCAGACGACATTACACCCCCTTTCTTCACTCGCTCACCTCTCCCTCTTCGCTTTCACCTCTCTGCCCAGAACGACACTCTTTCTTATCACCCAACAATCCACTACCATTTCTCTACACCCCCCTTTAGGAGCCTTTAGCTTTTCGCGCTCCGCTTATTTCTTTCCCGTTCTATCCCTCCCATTTTCATTCTCTGTACCTCCCTTTCTCCGTAAGTCAATTCTCCTCCCATTTCTCTTTCACACTCCCAGACACTTCTGACCGAGCCGACTTATAATCCGTCTGGAACTGCCCCTGGACTACGGCCGCTAAAGTCTACTTTCGCAAGAAAGGATGACTAGGCCCTTCCTGGAACAGTCTCCCATCAAGCCATAAGCAGTCTCTAGAAATTACGCATCAGCGGTTTCGATGAGACTCCTTGTGAGCTCCAGTTCAAGCTACGCGTCTCGTGAGAAGGAGAAGAGCGGAGAGAGAATCGGCCACGCAATGCAAAATAGTCGGGCAGACGAAAGTTAGAATAAAAATAACAATTAGTCTGCCTAGCTCCTGCTTGCACTACAGCGGAAGAGAGCGAGACGATCAACAGAGCTGGACAGTGACAAGACAGGAATAAGACAGGCTCGGTGTCAGCAAGTTGCCTATCCTCAGTGTGCCATTCGTCTTTCCCCTTCCCTCATTCCCTCACCCCTCCACTCTATTCCTCCCCTCCCCCTTTCTGTTACGTTCTCTCTTTTAGCATTGCCGAGCAGGAAGAGTCTGCGGAAGAGTCGGCAAGCTGTTGCCTCATCAGCAGCTGTCGTTTCAGTCCTACTGCGACGTCTGCTGCGACAATGAGCTCCAACTTCACCTGCTCTCGCTGCGGCAGCACCAGCACACCCGCCGCGCCCATCAACTGCCGGGCCTGCAACAAGAGCTTCTGCTTCCCGTGCACGACGGGCCCGCTGGAGGCCAGCATCAACCCGGAGGACTCCCGCTTCTTGCCCAACCTCTGCCAGTACCTCCTCAACAACTTCAAGGAGGGCTACTTCTGCCAGACGTGCTTCGAGAACCAGAACAGGGACGGCATGTCCATCCTCCTACAGCTGGTCTCGCAAGGCGTCTTCCACCCCAGCAACCTCCAACCCTTGCTAGACAGAATCAGAGAAGATTCGGTGGGTGTGAAGGAGACCCTGGAGCGGATGATCTGGAACTTCTACTCCGCCGCCTGTGTGAAGATGAGCTACGACCCCTTCTTCCCGGCGCCCGAGCCAGCACAGCGCCTCCTGGCCCCGGTGGACCCCTCCCAGCGAGACCCACCCCTCCAGGACCTCCTCCTCCCTACTCCTTCGGCCCCTCCACCCCCTACACGTTTCACTTCGGCCCCAGAGCGGGAGGGTGGTAGTAGAAGCCAGACGCAATCCTTCAGCGGCCACTGGGACGAGGACATCGCCAGCGCATACAAGAACGCCATAGAGCGCCTCAACGACGCCGGCTACCAAGTGAATGCGCTGGACCTCCTACTCAAGAACCTCTCCCCCTCCCATCCCAGAGCCCACGAGTACGAGATGGAGCGCTCCTTCAAGCTCGCAGAGAGAGAGGAGTGCAGGCTGGAGGCGGATCGACTGGGCAAACTGTGCTACACAGTCACTCCGGAACAGCTTCTGAGCTCCATCCTCCCAGACCCGACCACGCCTCCCCCCACCATCTCCCATTCCTTCTCCTTCAACGGCAGCCAGCCGCCCGCGGGAGGAGGAGAGGAGCACCGCCTCAATCGACAGACCCCCACCCAATCGCCGCATCTGACCCCCGCACAACCCCCGCAAGTACCCCCCTACGCCCACACCCCACCCATCCAGTCCCAGCCGAGCTTCAACGCCTCCATTTCTGGACCCCTCGCCAACCTGAACGATCTCCGAGACAGCCTTCCTCCTCTAGAGGGCGCGCCAGCTGCCGCGCACGCCGGATCAGCCGCCAGCCTGATGCCGGAGCGGAAACAATCGTCCGCAGCGGGGGCCACAGCGCCCAAAGCCGGACCCACAGTGCCCACACAGACGGCCGTGGGGTCCACGCGGGGGCCCGTCCAGCCCACGTTCTCCAGGCCCTCTCAAGGCGGAGAAAGCCATCGCTCACACACCGAGGAAACCGGACACTTCTGCAGGCCACCGAGCCGCAGCCAGCGGCCGCCTCAGCGCGGACTCACGCCGCAGGGACGTGCACGAGATCCCTTCGTGCCCGTCAGACCTGCCTCTCGCAACCAAGCGCCGCAGCCACCGCCGCCACGACCGGCGCTGAGCGACGTGGTGGCGGACAGATACCGATCTGACGTCACCGGAAGACCGCCTCAGTTCCCCAAGCACGACCATGCTGGCATCCCACGGGGCTACTACTGGCCAGGGGACGTCCCCAAGCTGGCCCCTGGAGAACTGCCAGACTCAATGGAGATCATGGCGGACCATCGGAGAGCTGCCACCTCCCCGACCCCTCGCATTCATCGCCAGCACGGCGCCGCCGGCTGGGAACCGGAGAATATCCAGGAGCGGGACCCGACCCCGGCCCAACTGGCGCCTCCGCTCCCGGCCAATCCCCCAGGACCCCATCCGGGGCCCATCACTCGTCCGAGCAGAAAGACGAGTAGAGACGAGGCGAGAGAGCTGGAGAGGAGTGTCCTCGTCAACTTCGCCCACTCTGCCCCCCAAACCCAAAGGGGACAAGTGGACAGCGGAGTCTACAGAGCCACCTCTCAGCCACCAGCCTACCCGGCGCAGCCGGGGCTGCAGCAACAGCTCTACAACCTGCCCTCACAGCAACAGCCACAGCAGTGGCTGCCAACGCTACGGAGCCAGCAGCCACCGCCTCAGCAGCCGCCGCCGCCAGGGCCGCCGCCGCCAGGGCCGCCGCCGCCGCCGCAAGGACCGCCGCCGCCGCAAGGGCCGCCGCCGTCGCACGCGCCGCCGCCGCCGCCCCACCAGCAGCCACAAGGACTGCCTCAGCAGCCATACGGGCTGTTTCCGCGGCCACAAGGACCGCCTCCCCATGCACACTCAGTGCCGCCGCAAGCCTCGGAGCCCCGACACCAACACTACCGGGCGGACCGAGCGAGCACAGTGCCCCCCCTGCATGCACAGCAGGCCGCCCCCGTCGTCAATGAGCAAGGCCAGATCGTCGGAGCCCTGACTCAGCTCACGCAACTCTTCGCCAGAGAGCAACTGCGATCGACGAGGCCCCAGCTGGAAGTTCCCAAATTCAGCGGGAACCCCCTCAAGTACCATCTCTGGCGCAATCTCTGGACCAACTACATGGACTCCGCCGCCTACACGCCGGTGGAGAGGATGCTCGCGTTGGTGGAGGCCCTCTCCGGGGAACCGGCCAGGCTCACCGAGATGTACGCCGCCGACCCCGCCAACTACAACCTCATCATGCAGAGCCTGGACCACGACTACAACAACCCCTCCCTCCTCATCTCCCGGGCCCAGGAGGAGATCCAGGATCTCCCCAAGGTATCCGACGAGAACCTGAAGACGTTCAACGACACGCTCAAGGCCAAGTACTACTTCCTGCGAGAGCAGTGCGGTCTCCCCGACGACGGACTGCAGCACCTGGCCAAGGGCGTCTTCTACAAGCTCCCGCCCAACCTCCGCAACCGCGTCGTCAACAAACTCCCCGGCCTGCAGGCCCACCAGATCACTCTCAATCACCTCATCCCCATCCTGAGCCAGGAGGCGGAGAAGCTGAGGAAGAGGGATCTGCTGCTGGGAGAGTACAAGGTCCCCAAGGCCGCCTCCTCCTCCTCCGACAAGGAAAGGAAGAGGCGACAGTCGGCGACTCAGCGCTACGTCTCCCTGGCAGCGGGAACGGATCAGGAAGACTTGGAGCCGCGGCTGGAACCGAGAGGGGACCGATGCTCCTTCTGCCTTGGCAGCCACAAGGACGAGAACTGCAAGGCCTACAAGACCGCGGAGGAGAGGAAGGAGCAGATCGCGAAGTACAACCGCTGCTACAAGTGCCTCAAGAAGGGGCACATGTCCGACCAGTGCAGCACTCGCAGCTCCTGCCGCGAGTGCCACAGCGACTCCCATCACACTGCCCTCTGCTACCGCCTCTACGGCACTCGCCGCCATTCGCAAGAAAGGCGGGAGGAGAAGCAGAGCGGACGCAGGAGCGAGTACGGATCGCGAGAAAGAAAAGTGAGCCGTGAAAGGAGAGACTCCGGCTTCCGAGAAACTCCAGAGAAGAGAGATGAGCGTCAGAAACGCAACTCCTTCTCCTCCTCACCCTACCGCCACCAGTCAAGGAGCCCTGGACGCTCCTCCCAGCCGAGTTCTCAGCCCAGGTCCCGCACACCCAGCACGGGGAGACGGGGCCAGTCGAGCTCTCCGTCCCCTCGGCCACGATCTTGGAGCCGCGACGGAGGAGGAAGGAGGGAAGGAAGGAGCCAGAGCCGAGAAAGCCACTCCAGAAAACTGTCCACCCGCCGTCCTACTCCAGGACCCCATCACGCGCGCTCCAAGGACGGGCGCAGTGGGAGTAGAGAGAAGCGACTGACGGCGATGACGGCGTCCGTGGAGGAGGTGAAGGAGAACGTGCCGGTGATGCTGACGTTCGAGGCGCAGATGAGCTCGGACAGCGACGACATCTCCGCCCCCGCCAAATGCCTCTTGGACACCGGCTCCCAGATCACCGCCGTCACCCGCGAGCTCGCCACCTTCCTCGGCCTCAGATCACTGGGGAAGAGCCTCATCAGCACTGGAGTCTTCGGACAGACGCGCTGCCGGAAGATCGCCATGGACCGCGTGGCCCTGAACCTGACCGCCAGCAACGGCTTCAGCTTCCCGGTGGAGGCCTGGGTGGTGGAGGACGAGGTCTGCCCGCCGGTCTGGCTCTCCCCAGCTCTTCCCACAGAGCTGTGGGATGACCTCCAAGGACAGCATCCGGACCTGCTGAACCTGCCGCCCAGAGAGGAGGAAGAGAGCTTCAAGGTGGACATCCTGCTCGGAGTCCACATCACCTCCTCCCTCCTCGCCAGTACCCTCGCCCGAAACTCCCTCCTCCTCCCCTCTCTCTGCATCCTCCACACTCACATCGGTAAGCTGCTGATGGGAGTGGCGGAGTCTTCACTACCGCCCGTGAGTGGAGCGAGGAGGAGGCGAGCGACGGCTCTGATGAACACCTCCATCGTCCATGAGCTCCAGAACTACCACACGCTGGAGAGAGGGCATCTCCGAGGAAGAGCTCACGACGACGGTGCAGGAAGCGGCGCTGAACCGATTCAGAGCGCTCATCAAGAAGGGACCGGAGCGCTACATGGCCCCCTTTCCCTTCACGCAACCCTTCCCCAGCGACGCCAGCCTCGGCTACAACCACGCCTACAAGCGGCTGGAGTCCGCCTACCAGACCCTGACGAGGAAGGG
>JASANA010011850.1:0-64327 GCA_030248095.1 Ptycholaimellus sp. GST1_10 | reverse complement strand
AACAAGCATAAGTCCATGGTTTTTCAATAAAATTAGCTGATTTTTGGTATCTACATCCGTGAAAGTAATATCTTAAAGCTGGCAAAAGGAATTTTTGAAATAATTAGTATTTCTCGATTTATAGTTAAAAGCCAAAATCTTGATGTTTCAAAAATCGAAACATGTATAATTCATGGTTTTTTCACTGAAATCTTTTGAATTTTGGCATGCATTTTCATCTAGATGGTGTCTTGAGGTAAGGCCGCGCATCTTGGCAACCGCCGAGAATACCTTGTTTTGATTTTGTAAATTTTGTCACTCTAAACTTTTTGCACAGTTGGAAGCAAAGATGTGCCAGCAGCCCAGCACAGGCATTGGCTTGGCATTTGTAAGGACTATCTTACAAATCGAACTTAGCAGATGGAGATTGATGGCTGTTGTTTGTTTGTTCTTACTTCTTCCATATATGCCCAGGATCCTGTCTCGGCCATGAACTCCCTCTACACCATTAATTTTAGTTGCTGGTCTAAATTATGTCTGTCAATGTGCCGCATTTGCAGATGACTAAAATTGTTTCTGTAACAAAAATAAACTTCAGGAAGCACTTCTTTTTTAGAAAACTATTCTAATAACTGGCAATTATCACTGTCTACAACAAAGTGTGCTGTTCTGCCCATCGGCAATTCACCTCCAATTAAATTTATTCTGAATGATTCAGAGCTCCCATACGTTTAAACATTTTTTGATGTAGGCATTACGATTGACAGTATACTGCAGTTCTCAGACCATGTTGCCAAAATAGTGAAATTGGAAAACTAAAACAAACCAGAAAAAGTTTATAGATGGGTCTAGGACTAAAGTGCCACCAATTTTTTTAAGTACTTTCAAGATATTGCCAAGTTTATGTGCAACCAATGCATGTATTTGCCAGTAAAGGAGCAGTAGGCGGGCATATTCTTTTAATTTCTCATGAAAAAACGTGGTCAATTGTGGTAAAAAAGGGAGCAATCAATGTGCCTCCATTGGCTCACAATTGTTATTGTTCGAAGGTAGATCCAGGAAGTAGGTAAAATTTGAGAATTGACCTACGTCACATAAATATAAACTTTCTACGATCAAGTGCGGCTGAGCGAATTTGCAAAAACCAATTTTCCATTGTTCAAAATCTCAAAAAAATATCAATTTCAATATCAAAACTCGATTTTGTGACAATGGCACCCAAATTTTTTTATAAATCAGATAATTTTACCTATACTGACCAACGCACAACTCTGTAGATCCTGTACCACAAGAGATATTTGAGGTCGAAAATGAGAACTCACATTATGGCCCTATGTTCATTCACCAACCTATCTTCAAACAATAAGCGAATGTGGGCCAATGGAGGCAATTTGAATTCTCACGTTTTAGGAGATAGTAAAAATTTACCCCTTTTTAGATCCAATCATAAAAATGAGGATGAACAATTTGTGTGCCACCTCTCAAAAAGCCTGTTTTAAATTGGGAATATTTTGCAAGGGGTCTGGGACCAAGGACAAGTCAAGCATTGGTGGCACATTTGTCCGGGGCACTCTAGTCCGGTGGCACTTTAGTCCGGTGGCACTCTAGTCCGGTGGCACAATAGTCCGGTGGCACTTTAGTCCGGTGGCACTTTAGTCCGGCTCACTTTAGTCCGGGGCACTTTAGTCAGTGGCACTTTAGTCCGCAACCCTTTATGGGTAGTTGTGATTGCTCATTGCTCTAGGCTTGTTCTAGATCATGCCAAGATATTGCTAAGAAGTGAATGCGTCTTTTGAGATTGGTCTGTTGGTCAGCTGTGAAAGGAGAAATGGGGAGCATAAAGCGTTGACGCATAGGCGTTTTTGCGTCAATGCAGCAGCTGCAAGGCACATGCAACGCCCACTTCCTTATTCTTTCCATCAAAACAAAGCAAAACCTCTAGCTGAATGACCGTTGAAGGCGGAAATGGAGAGGTCAAAACAGCAGCTGCTACAATTTTAGCCCCTGCATCAAAACAGCACCTGCCACGATCATAGTCATGGAAAAGTCGCATAGGTGGCTTCTATTTCTTTGAAATGTCTTGACAAACACTAACTATTAAGGGTTCTTGGAAAAGATATAACTGGAGTGATGTCATGGGAATTGCCGCATCATTTTTGAAGCAATATTTTGAGATGGGATAACGAGAGCGCAATAAGTTGGGTAAAAACGACATCGCAGATTAGCTAAGCCATGCTTCACTAACCGGCAAAGTTTAGATTAGAGCCGAATGAATCGATACGTCAATGCCCAAATAAACAAAGGTCAGATGCACATTATTAGAATTATCGATGCTGTGCGGAGATTTCTGTTTGCTATTGTTGCGTTTGAAGCTTTGATTAGAGAAAGGAGAAATGAAGGCGATAGCTTTAAGACCGTCGTAGGGGAGAATGCTTTCGCTTTCCATGAATGATCAAGGGCGTTTCCGCAGAGAGGGCAGCTTGGCGAATTCCAGGAATGCCAGAAAGGGGGGGGGGGGGGCAGAGGAAGGGGTGGGGGTGGGAGGAAAGCGGCACGGTGTCCTTTCTGAGAAGGACCAGAAGGGGAAGGAGAGGGGATGGCGCAGGGTGGCCGCTCCAGTCTTCCGTAAAAGAGGGCGCATGGTTTCTGGGGGGGAGAGGTGGGTGGATTCTAAGAATGGCATGGGTGCCGCCGACGGGAGAAGGGCGGGGCGGGATGAATCGATAGGCGGACGAGGGCTCGAGCCAGGCGCTGTGTCTACCAGAAAGCTGCGCATTTGCGGGGCGTGTTCTGAGAATGCAGGGAGCTTTTTTGCCGCCCCTCCCCCGTTAGTGAGTGTGCCTCATCGGCCCTTCGCGTGAGGAGCTGAGGAGGGGTTCGCGCGAACAGCCAGAGCGAGCGGGGTAGGTAGGTAGGAGGGACGGAAGCTGCCAGGGAGAGAGAGAGCCAGGGGAGTGCAGGGGGGAAGAGGGGAGAAACTGCGCGCGTTCCTGGAAGCTGCTGGTGTTCTGAGAATTGGCGAGGGTAGGGGGGAAGGGGGTGGAGGGAAGGGGTGCTGGGCAGAGCACGCGTGTGAGGCAGCGAAGGCATGAAGCGCGGCAAAGTTTGAGTGGGGTAGCGGAGGAGATGGGAGGAGGATTGTTGACAGAAGGGAGAAAGAAAGGCGCGAACACTGAGTAGCGAATCCGACCAGCGCTGGCAGGTGCGGAGTTCACTGGGCAATGCAGTGTACCTAGTGACAGCTGCTCAGGCCATGCTTACACATCCTACTCCCCTTTTCAGTCCAGCCTAGCAGCAGCAGATCATAGCGGAAGGCATGAGTCTGCAACAGCTTTGCGTCATAGTCCCATTTCCCTCTTTTATGCAAAGGGGTAAGAAGGGCAGAAGGGCTTCCTTAGTCTTCATAGATTGAGTCACACTTTTTTCATCAGTTCCATTACATCAGTTCCCTTGAGCAGTTTCGAAAGCCGGGGCGAAATAGTCGATGGATATGTAGGGGAAGATTTCAGGTGTTCCGGTTGCTTAATGCATACCCGGAACGCTAATGATTTTGAGTCAGGGAAAAGCTTTCGCAGGAAGTATCTTTCACCCCGTTTAGTCATAGAGGCCTAAGGCCCTTTCAGAAGGATATTCTGGCCATATATCAAGCCTTACGGTTTACTTAGAGAAGGGATTAGTTGCAAACAGGCCACCAATGGCTGGTCATAGGAGCGAGCATTCCGCGAATGGGCACAACAGCGGTGCGGCGGCTTGGAGGTTAGGAAGGGGGCTGGTTGCGGGTTCTCTGTTTCAGGAATTAGCGGGGATGCGCATAGGCTGTGAGTGGAGGTTAAGGCGGAATGTAGGGCGTGTGCCTGAGTGATGGCAGCAGTGGCAGGGGCTGTAAGGCTGGGGCGATGAGCCGAGGACACACCGGTTTGACGAACTCTCCGTCTCACAAGCCCCCGCCCGCCACACCCATTCATAGGAAGGCTGTGGTGGTGATGGGGGGCACAAGTAGGAAGGGGTGAGTGATAGGCGCGGGTCGTTGCTCAGAGAACCGGTGTGTCTGCCAGCGCTGAACCGGGACGGCTTGGCCCGGCTCATATGGCCAAACGACTCTCTGCTAAAGGGGGGAGAAGAGTCCATTGTCCCTCTCAGCTGCGCGAACTGCCCTGCTGGCCACTGGTGACGGAAGTGATTGGGTGGCTTCTAGAGAGAGAAAAAGAAAGGATGGGAGAGCAGAGCGTGATCGTGAAACCGCTGCACTTGGCCCAGCAAAGCCTCCTGCAAGATCGACTCAGCCTATTTCCGTAATCCCCCCGCCTTTCCGCAGAATCACAGCCCCCCCCTTTGCCCACCTCCTTTACTTTGCCAAAGGGGAATAAGCTTGACCTTTTCTGCTTCCTGGAATGATCTGTGACAAACAAAATGTGGCCTGTTAATGGATTCATTGACACCCACGGGCCAGCTGTAAAATGGCCAGCTTTTAGGGGCCTATAAAAGAGGATTTCTACGTGAGTGCTGGTACAATTGTGATAGATTGGGATTCTAGGGAGGGTGAGTCGGGGATGCGGAAGGGGACTTCGGGTGGGAAGAAGACGCGGAACTGGTACCAGTGCCGGCGCTGCCGTTACCACGGCCAGTTCGTCTTCCTCGCGGGCGGCCACTATCAGGTACTCTACTACACACTCGGTATTCACAGCCACCTAGATAGCATCTGCGAACACTCAGTGGCAGGTCAACAGTCCGCCTGTTGATGCTTCACTCAGTGAACCTCCATGTACTCTGCCCCCTTTTCTTTGGCAGCCCCTTATCTTGCTCAAACAGACAGAGAGCTTATGCGTCTAAAATTAAGTGATAATATCTTGAGGTGTGCCCCTTTCGCAACTGCACGTGTCAAGCCTGCCGCTATGTGAGCAAGGACACTGAGCGGGCCGGCCAGCGCATGCGAGAATGGCGCAAGACCAAAAAAGGTTCCCCTTCCTCACCCAATACCTTCCAAAGACAAGACATCATGCCTGTGACCTTTCCAGAACGCGCCTACCCTCCACGGCCGCAGCAAACCCGCATCCCGGCACCCGGTCATCCAAGCGTCGCTTCTCCAGAGCCTCTTCTCCCAACCACAGAACCCCACCGAGCACTACCCAACCCTCCTCCTCCCAATGCGCCGGCCAGCCATCTTCATCAGTCCCCCGTCCTGGCCCCTCGCTACCCTCAGCTGCCCACCACACCTGCCTCCACCACCAGCCCAACAGCCCCACTACCTCCCCCCAGCCTGCCTCTCCTCCTGCCCGCTCAGCCCAGCCTTCCGCCCTCCACCGGCTTTCCCACCCTCTCCGAGCGCCATCTCGTCCTTCAGGTCCCTCCTTTCCTTACCCACTCATTGAAAGGCATGAACAGGAGTGGCCTTTGCAGAACCTACTGGCAGCCCAGAAGGCAGCCACGCCCCCTTCCAGCCTGATGCGTCCCATGGCGCCGGCGCTGAGCCTCCCCACCGTCGTCCGCCCCAACAGCCCCGCCTCTGCGCCCAACCTCCTCCCCGCCCTCGCCGCCCAGGCCCGCCTCCACGGACTCGCCGCCGCCGCCGACGCTCACTCCAGCAACCTCGCTCGCAGTCTCAAACGCTCCTGCTCCGACGACCTCGTCGGCCATACGCCCCCACACTCCGCCAGCGCATCGCCCGACCACCACGCACCGCCCGCCAACAAGTCCCCTAAGCTCGAGGCACCGGCCACCATCACCCCAGCCCCTCTATCCACCTCGACGCCCTCCCCGCCCTCCAGCCAACAGCGCAAGCTCTCCAACGACGCCTCCGTTACCAGTCCCTGTTAGCGCCGTCCTCCATCCCTGAGGTCTGTTTGAGCTGACCGTGAATTGAAGGCGGGAGTCCGGGCGGGGGCTGGAGTCTATGGGATGGGGAGACGCTGGGAGGTCTGGTGGAGCTGGGGCGTGAGCTGGGGGCGCGTCTGCTCATCCTCCCCTCGGCGGAGCTCCTCCTCCTCGCCCCCGAGGCTCGCCTGAGCCTGGTGGACCTGGGCGGCAGCATTCGCCTGGGCGTTGAGACCAGCGCCGCCGCCGGCCGCGTCTCCCATCACCCATGGCCCAAGGTCCTATTCCCTGTCAATGCCTCTGGGAATGTTTGGATGAAGAGCTCTTGTTGCAGTCTGGCGGTGGATGGGAGCAGTTGATGCTCTTCCTGCGCACGCTCCTGGCCGCTCTGGCACCCTCTTCCCTCGCTTGAGAGCAATTGTCATGTACTTCTTCTCGCGCCATTTACCGGGGCGGGGGGACGAAGTCTTCATCCTTTTTTATATATTTATTTTGTTTGCAATTTCAAAAAAAAAAAAAAATTTAAAAAAATATAAAAAATATAAAAAAAAAAACTTTTTACATGAATCAACCCTTATATTCTAATTATCTTATTTTACATTAAACTTATAACTCCTTTTTACCATTATCCTTTATTAATGTGGGGGGTTAAATTTTTTTTTTTTTTTTTTTTTTAATTTCCTTTAATCAAAAAAGAAAGATTGGATTTAGCAATTTATTTTTAGATTTTATTGGGTGGAGGGGCGGGCGCTACACTTCTAAAGCTCCTTTCTCGCCAGCCCAATTCTACTAGAATAGACGAAGACTTCCATCCCCCTGGTACATCATCATTCCACCATTTTTGGGGGGGGTGCGGTTGACAGCAAAGGCAAGGCACAAACATACTTTTTTGATAGAAAGGAAAATGGATGTAAAAGCTCAATCTCAAATTTGACAAACTTTTCCTAAAGGTAATAAAATTTTAGGAAGATCTTGAGGGTGGAATGTTTCCGAGCATTTGAAACATTACTTTTTTGGGTAGAAAGGTTCAAAAATGGGGTATGCTGTAAAATGCTCAATTCTCAACGATTTTGACAAACTTTTTTTTTCCTGAAAGGTAATAATATTTTAGGAAGATCTGGAGGGGTGGAACTGATCTTGAAGTATATGAAACATTACTTTTTTGGGTAGAAAGGTTGAAAAATGGGGTATGCTGTAAAATGCTCAATTCTCAACGGATTTTGACAAACTTTTTTTCCCCTGAAAGGTAATAATATTTTAGGAAGATCTGGAGGGGTGGGAACGGTCCCGGGGCATTTAAAACATTACTTTTTTGGGTAGAAAGTTTGCAAATTGGGGTGTGTTGAGAAATGGTGAATTCTCAGTGGATTTGGACAAACTTTTTTTTTGCTGAAAGGTATTAACATTTTAGGAAGATCTGGAGGGGTGGAACCGGTCCCGGAGCATTTGAAACATTACTTTTTTGGGTAGAAAGTTTGCAAAATGGGGTGTGTTGAGAAATGGTGAATTCTCAGTGGATTTGGACAAACTTTTTTTTTGCTGAAAGGTATTAACATTTTAGGAAGATCTGGAGGGGTGGAACCGGTCCCGGAGCATTTGAAACATTACTTTTTTGGGTAGAAAGGTTGAAAAGTGGGGTATACTGAGAAATGGCGAATTCTCAATGGATTTAGACAAACTTTTTTTTCCCTGAAATGTAATAACATTTTAGAAAGATCTGGAGGTTTCAACCTGGTCCTGGAGCATTTGAAACATTACTTTTTTTGGGTAGAATGTCTGAAAAATGGGGTACATTGAGAAATGGCGAATTTTCAATGGATTTGGACAAACTTTACTTTCGTATTAAAAAATTAAAAATGAGCATTAAAATGTAAATTAAGAGCATTGGCATGGAATTGTAAGCTGCTAAGTTGTGTGGGAAGTTGTGGGCTGTGAAGCTCCGCGGTCACCTATTGCGCTCTGCGCCATATACTTGTTCATTCCTTTTTCCAGTATCCTCGATGAGTTCTTTTCTTGATTAGGATGAGCCAGTGAAAACTTTGCTATAGAAATTATTAAAGCCCCTAGAGCATTTTGTGATTTTGCATTTTTCGGAAATAGACGTGATTATGTTAATATGAAACTACAGCAGATCAGTTTAGTCTTTGCTGCTTGTGATTGTGTTTTGGAACCATAAAACGAGTCACAATATTTCTGAAAATGGACCTCGCACCTATTGTGATATTTAAGTTAGCTGGTTTTTCGCATCAGCTTCACGTGTTGCTTGCCTCATTATATCTGTTACGCTGAATTGTGCATCGTAATCAATGCTTTTGTATAATGTATTTATTATCTCTTGTTTCGTTTCAATCAAATGAACAGATTGTTTGTATCAGTGACGCAAAACGATTTTTTTAATCTCTGAAGTAATTAAATCGCGACAGGCCACAAAGAACGTTGCACAAGAGGCAAAATAAGCATAGATTATATTCAACCAGATTTCAAGCAGGGCGAAACAAAATGAATCCGAAGCTAGTAGAGGTTCTTAGAGAAAACGAAGGCATAAAAGAAACAGAAGCAGACGGATTGCCACGGCCTGGTCTTGCCTGTTTTCTTCCTCTACCTAAAAGCGGCAGTCCTTTTCAACACGCTACCATAGTTTGGAAAGACAAATGAGAACCCAGTCAATGGGGCGCTCGGAATCGATATCCAGACCCACGGGGCAGCCAGGCCAGTTCTGCCGGAGATATTCCAGCGAACTCATGTTAGACGTGTTCACAGCCTGGGAAGTGGAAGATGAAGCTGGACTGGTAGGGAGAGTGCTCGGTGGTTGGGTGACGGAGAGGTTGCTGAGTGTAGGTGGAGAGGAGGTCATGGTGCTGGTGGTGCTGCTGCTGCTGGGAGAGGGTGTGAAGGTTTCCAGGCTGGTAGAAGAGGTTGTAGATGTAGAAGCGGTTGTAGATGTAGTAGAGGTAGTAGAAGTGAGGATAGAGCTGTTGCTGAGGTAGAGGAGGCGCTGTTGGGCTCCGGTGCAGAGGAGACTCAGCTGGTTGCTGGCAGCGCACTCCTCCTGCTTCACATTCACCGTCGCTGGCCCGCCGCCGCTGAGCAGGTAGAAGGCGAAATTTAAACTGGACGCTGATTTGGTTGCCTGCCAAACTTGGCCCTTCCTCCATGGCCTTCTAGGCTGAAATTGGAAGGATATACGAGAATATTGGCTGCCAGCTCCTTGTAGCCGACTTCGTTGATGCCAAACTGGAAGCCATTGTTCGCAGCACCTTAATAAGCTGTCAATTGGTGGGAAAGGAAGGAAGGCCAATGGCTGCACTGAGGAGGATGTGCAGATCATAGAGGCCTTGGCTGGCTTGCTCCCCCGCCTTGAGCAGAACTTCAACGTCCGCTTTGCCCTGGCTTTCGATGCTGGAAGGCAGCAGCAGTCATGGGTATGGAAGAGGAGAGTATAATAAAGTGGGAAGAAGCCTATAAGCCATGAAGCTGGCGGAGTGGAGGGTGGCCTCTGCGAAGAGGTGCTGCAGGTGCACAACGCTGCCATCCACCATAACGCTACAAGAATCCTCATTCGCAGTCAGCAGAGCAAGTGGAGAATACAAGACCTTCGCTGGTGTTTCTTTGACGCCTGGTGGCCGGAGAAGTCCGGAATGGCCAGCTGAAGGCTGAGATCGCAGAAGCGCCCAGCAAGGGCGCCCGGAAAATACTGCGCCAGCTCCTCTGCAATCCATGAATGCCATCCATTTCTTTTCAGGCTGAAATTGTGAGGGATGAGTGAATGTGGGAGGAATGGTCGAGAGGACAGAGGAGGAGAAGGAAGCTGCAACTGAAGGTAGGGATGAAAAAGGCGTTGGCGGCGGCGGGCTGGGAGGCGATGGCGGAGAGGAAGGGACTCCGGTGGCCCAAGCCCACGGTGACCAGGTGGATGAGGGGAGTTTTGAGACCGTCACCGAGCCCTTTCTTCACCACTGCCTCTATGCTGGCTATGTCGGTGGCCCCGCCCACCGGCACCCCTGTCGACAGCAGCACCACCACCACAATCGCGTCTGCCAAATGCCTTTCATCAGTTTGCTTACCAATTATGAGCAACTATAGGTTCTTTTTCGCTGGCTTTTTGATATGCTGGCATAAATGAGGGAAGTAGAAAATGACCGGCGCGAACGTCCCACATGGTCTTATCGTAGAGCTGAAGAGCTTCTCTAAGCTTGTTCGGTACCAGAGGAATGCCTTAATATATGTGGCTTGAGAAAGCAGCTGGCAAGAAAAGATGGAGACTTCCGACGGCGGGTCTGGCCAGCTCTTGTTCCAGGTTTTTGTCGAGGGCGTGGGCACTGTCGCTCTCTTGAAAGCCCAGCGCTCTCCCGCCCTTCCCATCCCAGAAGGCCAGTCGCATCAGGCCCGTCGCCATATTCTGCTCCTATACTTGGCACCCTTCAAATCCTCCTCCTCCGCAGCATGGCCTAGACTCACCCTATGCAATGTCATGATGGAGTCTTTCAGGTGCATCTGCTGCTCCTTCGTGAGACTCTGGCTGGGCACGTCCAGCAGGAAGAGGACGTCCGCTTTCACGGCACACCGTCGCTGCTTTGGTCGCCTCTGGACAAGCCTTTTCCGCTTCTCAGGGCTACAGTGGAATCTAAGAGGGCGGAGGGAACCAGTGGCGCTGAGCTTGTCGGTGGAAGACGGTGGTAGAGGGCGGTTTGAGCTGAAGGGGCGAATGGGAGATTGCCGTTGGTCATCTTATCCAACTGGGCCCAGGCGAAGAGGGCCGCCACTAGCGGGATGTCCCACCGCTTCCCCCCCGCCAGCTCACCTCCTCTCAGCTGAGTTCAAGGGTTGAAGATATTGGGAGAGGAGAGGAAGAAGGGTGATTGAGAAGCGGAAACCCCACAGAGGTGCTCCAGCTGGTCCAGGCTGATGCCGCGGGCTTTCCCGGCAGTCTGCGTTCGACTCCAGAGGCCGGCCACTTCTGTAGGGCTGAGGGAAAGCTGCCAGATGCCTGCGCTGCCGTCCAGTCGACCCCAGTTCGTCTCCGTCAGTGCCAGGCTGAGCAGGAGCTGTGAGATTACAGCCACTTCCTGCCTGGGCCGAGAATGAGTTGGAAGGAAAAGTGTCAACCTCGTAGTCATTGGGGAAGAGTGAGAGGCGTTGGATAGAGCGGTAGGCAGCCTCGGCAGCCTCAAAGCCCACGGCGCCGCCCGTCTTGCCCAGATCAACTCCCCCGTGCACTGTCCAAGCCGTGCACAGGAGCAGGTGAATATGGACTGAAGTAAAAGTATTGGTGCGGAGAAAGGGGAATAAAATATTTTACCTTTCATTTTACCAGAGGCTTCGTTTGTTTTCAACAAGCTTTCCTTTGCAAGGCGCGGAGTATTTTGTTTTTGCGCACGCTAGAAAGCCCCTGCCACTGCTGTTGTTGAGGACTTCTAATTGTGCGCGCTGTTCAACTTGATTTTACACGTATTTCATCATTATCGAGTTCATGCGCTCTGAATCTGACGCCTGAAATTGAGTGCTTGCAATAGCATGCTTGAACACGTTGACCACTTGCTAAAGAACAAAACGCAAAATAGGACAATTGATTCGTCTAAAGGTTGCAATGAAGAACTGATGTGCTAAAGGCAGGTGTATCGCTGGCTGCCCTCCGAAGCAAGCGGGGTGTAGCTGGCAATGAGCGGAAGTGAGTCTGGAGTGGGCGGAAGGAATGCTGCGGCTCCGGTGGCCTGACGGCTGGTCGCTGACGCACGATGACCAGCTCTCCGCGCATCAGTCCCGCCAGTGCCAGATGCACCGCGTAGAACCTACTTTCACTCCCCTTTCGCTCACTTATGGCATTGAGCCATCAGGAGACATCAGAAGTGAGCCTCTTCACTAGAAAAGGGAAAAGGGAGGGAAGCAAACTGGTGCTGCTGCAGCAGAGGCTGACGCTGGACGGCAATGATGCGGTCGCCAAGTCTCAATTGAGCTTTGGCGGCCGGGGAGTGGGGAAGGATGGCGATCACTTCTGCCGCCTCACTCCCCACCGCGAAGCCCCATGGCTGCTTCAAGTTTCGCCGCCTCATCTCCTGACACATGTTGCTGTGTCTTTTTGAGGACAGACGGAGGAAAGGCACCAATGAGCCAATGATGGACTCTTCACTGTCCGCCTGAGAATCCACAAAGAGGGACCAGCTGGATTTGTGCGGTTTTGAAGCGGCAGATGCGCTGACATCTTGGCGTTCTGAGATATCTGGAAACGGATAAAAATAAGGTTGTTTAGTAATGGCGAGAGGGAGTGGCGAGCTTCGTTTTCTGAGAGGCAGTGGAGAATCGCCGCCGCACTCACTGCGAGCTTGACGATCAGAATCGAGGAAAAGCTGGCGCCTCAGACGTCGCTGTGCCATGATTCCCGTTCAAGGTAAGGGCAGTCACGCTGTCAGCCTGCCTCATTTCTTATCAGGGCCTTATGCCTAGACAGCATGTGTTGGCTTTTCACTCTTCCTGCCTTTTTTAGATCGTTTTGAGCGAGTTTAGGTTTAGGTTAAGAAGTTGAAAGAATAAATTTTACAGGAAGAATGAAAAGGTAAAAAACGATTCATGCTATTATTGTTTATGCGTTTATTGAAAAATGAAATGCGGCAGGTTCTGGCGAATTTTTTTCCTTGCATATCCAACACAGAACAAAACATAGAACAAATTAAAACAATGTTAGGCACCAACTACCAAAACGAAGAAACGAATAAAAAGTGCGTACACCAAAATACATATTTATGTTATTCAAATATTTATACGTAATGTGCAAGCGTAGATAAACGCTTTTTGTTATGCTTTCTGCCATATTTTCTTCCAGGCGTTTTCCGACCAGAGTTATCCAACTAAAGTTATATACAACTTAGTCCATGCACCTCCATGGTAGATGGGATGCATTTAAGACGAGTTTTTTGATATGAGTACAAATTCCTCAAAAGGGGGTGAACAAAAAATACAGGGTGTTCAGGTTACCAGGAAACGCCTGACTTTGGGCGATCACCACTGCCTCAATTTTGAACAAAATAAAAATCCCTTTGGTGGAAAGTTGCATCTAAGTGTCTAGTTTAAGCCTGTAAATTTGTTCAGCGATTCGTTTTGATGTGGATGAATAACAATAAATTTAGTGAAACATGGCATTTTTGCCAGTTTCAAAATTTTGTGATCTGGCAGCTGGCTTGTTTTGTTGGTTGGGCTTGCTGTGCTCGCTGGCAGCCATATCACATCACAGATCGATCGCTGCTATTACCAGGTTCACATCAGAGTTGGTTGGCGATTGCGAGGTGGGGTGGTAAAGCTGGCGCCAGGGCCGGCCAACCCATGGCATTGAATAATTTTCCAGATGGTTGGTCAGCTGGCACCGGAGGGTCGGGCGAATCTGGTCATTGCTCTGCCCATCCTGGTGGAATCTGACAATAGTGGCTCGAGTTGCTTGGAAAAACAGGTGTCTGGGAGGCATGGTTTAAGATTTGTGATTTGAACTGGGCGCCAGCAAGCACTGGAGGCCCAAAAAAAAAGCCAGCTGCCAGTGCAAAAAGTTTTGACACTGTGAGAAATGCCATGTTTCACTAATTTTATTGTTAATCGTCTGCATCAAAACGAATCTCCGAACAAATTTATTGGCTTAAACTAGACACTTGGATGCATCTTTCCACCCAAGGAATTTTTGTTTCGTTCAAAATTGAGGAAGTGGTGATCAGCCAAAGTCAGGCGTTTCCTGGTAACCTGAACACCCTGTAGAATTCTGCAAACCAAAATTTAGCAATAAATACGAAAATCAGTTTCATATTTAAGGAAGAAACCAAACTCGGTTAACGACAAACTAATTTTCTCTCGTGTTGTGAAATGGGTGCCACAGAAGCGGAGCTGAATGGTGGGCTGCCCTACACTCAATCGTCATGGAATAAACATTTTAAAATTGTTTATTTCAGAACTGTCTGTGCAATTAGAATTACCAAAATACCACGGAGGCTCCTTTGACTCATTTTTCAATGAATCATCTGTGAGTGAAGAATATCCTGATTCTTTACCATGATTCGTCGTAGCTTTATGGTTTAGCAGCGCAGCTTTAGGGAAATTTATCAATGTCCTAGATTAGCTACCGCATTTCAATGTTCTACACGAATACTGGCCATTCACAAAATGACGATTTATGTGGTTCAAATGATGAGAGGAGGTTATGAGAGTTGATTGGAAAGGGAGGGTTTGAGGGAAGCGACGGTGAGTCGACGATTGCTCAGGGCTGGCGATGCTCCTGCTACTGGTCCTACTCCCACCAAGCTCGAGTCCGTAGCACGGCTCAAAACCACATTTCTCAGTGTGCCTTAGCTGTAATTACAATTTTTGCGAGGATAGGAAAGGTGATGGGAGGATTAGGTGAGTGGGGGGCAGTGCCGGGTGGGAAGGAAGCTGCATTCATCGCCATGAAAAGGCCCGAGTGAGCATTGACATGAAGCAAAGTTTAACGTAAGAAGAAACATACCTCGGCTCTCGGCCGCTCCAGGGACTAAAAAGAGGCCCAATGCAAGCCGTTACACACCCATATAGATATAGAGTGGGATAAACTAAAGCATAGGCACAAATGAGCACCGTTGCAAGCGCGGCGACTGATGCGTAGACTTGGAGCCGTGTAGGCGAGGCTGGTTGCTGGGAAGATGGGCCCTGGGCAAGCCCATGAGACTGAGGCTGCGTCTGGAGCCCGTGGAGCCCTGTTCCAGCAGCTCAGCCCAGGACTGCGTTCGGAGACGCTTCTTCTGAAAACTTCTTCCTACTGCATCTCAAGCGAGAGCTGGAGAAGGAGGCTAACCTCTTCGTAGTAGGCCTCCTTGATGCGGATGAAGATGAAGATGATGAGGCGTTGCCAAGCGTCCAGCATGGAGCGGATCACGCGGCCGCGGCGCCAGTCTTTTGCCACCTGTAGTTGTAAGGATGATAAACTGGCGGTGGGGGTGGTGAGGGTGGAGGGAGAGCCTCGATCATGGCAGCCTCGAAAGCCTTCCAGTGGACGCTGCTCAAGGCCGGGGCGTAGTTGACGTGGGCGGCTCCCAGCTTTCGCAGCTCTTCGTTCAGCCAGCTCTGCAAGTCATGTCATGGAAGGTATGGAGATGGGAACGGGAGTTTGCCTCGTGTTCGAGGCGGAGCATGAGTCGATTGAGGAAGGCGGATATGATGGCGGCGTGGCATTCCAGGCGCTCCGGGTCCTCGGCCAGCTGCAGCACCTGTCGCACCTCCGCGCTGTTGGCCAGAACACGCTCCAGGATTGCCATGCCTGGCTGAAAGGTGGCAGCAGGGTGAGAGGCTGGAATGGGCATGGGGGCGTATTGGCACCTGAGTGGAGGAGTGTATCTGAGCCCAGGCATTCTTGAGTGCGTTGATTTGGGAGGCGTCGAGACCGAGACGAGAGCGAGGAGGATGAAAGGCGGCGGTGTCGTCCGAGATGTTGGAGCTTTTGGTGCGTCGGGCTGCGGACAGCGACATTCGACGGTCTTGCAATGGAGGGCTTGGCCTGCATACAGCCGATACTCACCTCTATCCCAATGCATTCGGTGAGGTGAGGCGAGCTAGTAAAAAATTATGAAATCGGAAACAAATGCGCACAAATCTTTTAAAAATCAATATTCTAAATTAATAAAATACCACAAACCGTTTTACGCAGTAAAATAGGCTAATACATTTGAAACTGCAAAAGCGAAACCCGGCATTGGTGTCCAGCAGAACGCGGCTGTGACGACGCTGGAAGGCCCGGCGATAGGAGTCCTGCTCATCCGGCTCCTCCACCACGGCGCTCTGTCGCCGCCCACGCTGGGATTGGCTTCTGTACATCCATCTATTTACCTCTTCTCTTCTCTCCTACTCCTTCCTCCAGCAACCCAAGGCAAGCTCAAGCCACCACCATCGCGTCTTGCTGCACAGCAAAAAATAAAAGGTGAAAGCCAAATGGGACGCCTACCGACGGACTGCCGCTTGCTCCTCTTCTTCTCTGATGTATCGTGCATTGCTCAGTTTTGAGGCCGATTGGGAAATGATTTCATTGCAAGAGACAGACTGAACTCAATTTTGAAAGAGGCTCACTTGTAGTCGGCGGTGCAAGAGAGACGACGGAGCTCCAAGCGGCGATTGAAAGCCTCCAAGCGTGCCTCCACCGCGGTGTCGTCAAAGTCCTGGAAGTCTGCGCTCTGGCTCGTCTGGTTTCCCATCCTTCCCTTTCTTTGCTGCTGAAATTGAGGCCTTCGTCCCTGCCTGCTACTGTAAGGACAGGCAAAGGAAGCTATCAATGCTGCGATCCGTGGTGAATTAGGCTTCGGCTGGTCGACTGCAATTAGTCTCCCAGCCTTGGTCAGGCACCACTTCTTCTCTGCCCCCCACCAACTACGCGCCCGCGGCATCGCTTCAATTATGCACCGCTCTGGCACCCCCTTCTAGCCTCTCTCTCTCGCCCTCTTCCAGCTCTTCCCTCCCCCTCCTAGCCTCTCCTTCCTCCCCCAGCAACTCGCCAGCACGCTTCACTGCCCACAAATGCTGCACGCGAAAGGAAGACGGAGTGGCTGTGTTTCCGAATGATTGTATTCCAGCAACTCAACTGTCCTTTGCCTCTTGAATGGAGGCCCTGACATGGAAGGGGGAATGAGTGCTGGAACTAGAGTCAGGCTCCGACAGGCTAGGTCATGTCAAGCCTAACTTGGGAAGCAGATGGGAAATAAGCAGCACCTTGTGACCGTCTCTACCTAGCTCATCACGCGGCCGTCGGCCATGAAATGCCACCGGCTCTATTAACTCCTTTCTCCCTTTCCCTCCAGCTAAAGCCAGGTTTGAGGCCGAACTTTAAGAGAACCGGCTAAATGAGCTCTACTGACGCAGGGCAACAGAAAAGGGAAGGAAGAAAAGAACGAATTTTGTTTGTGGCGTGATAAAGCCCTGGAGGCCTCCCCAGCAGCAATCGACGCTCCGTTTCCCAGCCAGGCGCAATTTCTCGCCCCAACAAAACACAGCCCGTCACAGACGGCACAGATTCTGGGCGCTGGGAAACGGGGAGCACTTTGCGTACCAGGCACATCAACAGGTTGCCCCCTTCACTGGGGGTATGATAAGGAGAAAGTGGGCAAGGAGGCCCCGGAAGGCTGGCAAAGTCCAATCAAGGACTTTTTGGGCGAGCTAGCTGCAATTCCGGACTTGTAGCGGAAGGGGGGCCTGCAGAAAGGGTTGTGGGGGTTGTTACTTTGAGGTAGCTGGAATTGGATTGTGGGCACCGGTGAAGTGCATTTGTGGGCGGGGGCAGGTAATGCAATTTTTGGAGGGAAGGCGGATGGTGCTTTTTGAAAGGGCGGGAGGGTGGAGAAAGGCCATTTGGCCAGCCAGACCTGATTGAATGGAGGGCCTGTGAGAGAGGCAGGGCTGATAGCCTCCCTCCCTACTCCCCCAATCCCCCCATCCATTCCCCTCACCACATATCACCCATCTTTAAAAGCCCATGCTCATTAAACTCAGCTATATGACCTTTAGTATTTCCGAGAAAATACGCCCTGCTTCTAAAAACCTTACGACAAAGTCGTCAGGGCCTAGGCTAGTTTCCAGCGTATTGGTCCCTGTGGGGCAGAGATATCTGCCTGTCAAGCTTAGATGAATTGGACTGGCGAGAACGAAGCGCAAGGTATGTCAGCGCCAACGGCAAGCCTGTTTTTTTCACATTTTTATCATTAATCTGGTGCGCAAACTTAAATATTACCCTTTAAAATGCTATGAATCAATTAGAAGAGAAGGAAAACTTGAGTAGGCGTATTTCCTTGTCTTTTTGATTGGACATGATTAGTTGGCCGATTGTACAAGTCTTATTAAGTCTCGCAGGCAATCCTATATCTACTCAATAGATTGAAATGTTAGAATGGACACTGGCAAAATAGTGCGATATTTTGTCCATGGGTTGCTTCACTAAGCTTAGAATTAAGCTAGAGCAAAGCCCTGAAATTGGCTTCGTGAGCAAGCCCTTTAAAACTGGAGCCTTAGGCATTTAGCTGGAGAGCTCTAAAACAATCGATTCGCATTCGTTCCTGTCTGGGAGCCTTAGGCATGGACAAGTTCTTTTGGATAATCCTTCGCTCCAAAGTTTTTTGATTGGTCTGATCCTTTCCCATTTTCGACGCACAGATTAGAGCGACAAAAACATATGACTTGAGTCATTCTACAAAACTAACCAACTATTCTACAATACTAAACTAACAAACAAACATCATATCCTTCAGTTCAACTGGTATGAAGCTTGAACAAGGTACTCTCGGCTGTTGCCAAGATGCGCGGCCTTTGTTCCAGATAATAAGCTAAGCAATTGCTTTTAACTGCTTTAAGATACTGCCGCAGCAAACGTATCTGCCAAATCTAAGCTGAGTTTATTGAAAAACCAGTAATTTATGGATGTTCGAATTTTTGAAACATCAAGATTTTAGGTTTTTGACTAAAAATCAAGAAATAATAAATGTGTCAAAAAATTCTATTATCAACTTCAATATATCACCATTAGAGACGTACACGCCAAAATTCAACTGATTTCATCGAAAACCCATCGATTTATGGCTGTTCAAATTTTTGAAACATCAAGAATTTAGGTTTTTGGCCATAAACTGAGAAATAACAAATATTTCGGAAATTCCTTTTGCCAGCTTCAAGATAGCACCTCGACGGACGTACCTGCCAAAAATCAGCCAATTTCGTTGAAAAACCAGTGATTTATGAATTTTCGTACTTTGAAACATCAAAAATTTGGGTTTTGGGCGAAAAACGCAAAATTACGTCAAGCGCAAAAAATGGTCCCGAGCCACCACCCAGACGGACCTTCATGCAAAAAATCAGCCAATTTGGTTGAAAAACCACGGAGTACGAGCGCGACAGGGACACATATATATATATATACTAGTAATATTGGTCAGTGGCCGCGCTTCGCGCGGCCACTTTCTTGGTGGCTATGGAGAACAATAGCCATGAACTTAGAAAGAAGCAAACGATTAGGGCTTTATTCCTTCAAGTTTCTTAGTTATTTTAGCACTGATTTTCTTTTTTATAAAATAATTTAGCATGTTGCACAAAAAGCTAAAACATACCTTCAGGCAAGCTCTCCAGAGGACATCAACAATGCACCACTTCAAATAAATTGAAGGGATTGCTGCATGAACATTTCTCCAGCAAGCAGCCAAGGTCAGCTTATTGTGGAATATCTCCTTATTCACTTTATAACTGCCTTGAAACATCAGATATCTAAGTAGAGCTAAAATCGCTAAAATTGACTTTACTCATTGGGATTTTTCATTAAAATAATTACACAGAGTTGACAAAGTAAAGTGATGATCCATTGGAGAAATGTTTTGCCTTGAATTTAAAAAAAAGTCCGCCAGAAAAAGTTGAAAAATGAATGATCTACTAATAAGATAAGTTGAAAAAAGGCAAAAAATGGCAAAAATCCTCACGTTTTCAATCATAATTTGTTACCAAGGAAAAACTGCGAGGACGAGCGGTGATATTTTGTTAAACTCGCTGAGATCTATACAAAATGCTATCATATGCCAAGAAATGTTGAGAATCCAGACTGCGCAAAGGCATTTATCACGCGTATTATAGAAGATATATATGCGGAAAGACGGACGCAAAAATGGGGTAACTGCTTAAGCTGGCCTTGGCCGCCCGCCGCTTCGGGCAGGGCGCCAGAGCTCCTCCGGCCTCCGGGCACGGGTGCTACGGCCCCTACGCTTCGCCTAGCATGCTTCGCATGCTAGGCTACGCTCCGGGGCCTCCGCACCCATGCCTTCCGGCCTACGGAGCTCTGACTGCCCTGCCCTCCGCGGCAGGCGGCCTTCGGCCGCGCAAAAATAGCCAGTACAGCCTTTTGAACACTAAACATGAAATGGTAGCCGAGTAAAAAGGGATGGCAACCGGATGAAGGCAAGCAATAAAGAGCCAGAGATAAAAACAGGACGAAAGCCCTGCTACTGCAATTAGTGGGATAAAAATACAAAATTGGCCTGAGGCCAGTTTAGCCAGGGCATAGGGTGAGATAAAAAGGTGGAGGAAAAGGAAAGGCGTCCGATGGGTGAGGCCAGCGCTGTTGCTATGTCTGGCGGGCATAACAAAAGAAGCCCTGCCTTGCCTTCAACGCTTATTGGAGTGCCCGCCTGAATATGCCTTCGCTGAATATGCCCTTTTTTCATTCTTCACTGGTCTTGCAGAATGATGGGCGTCATTCAGCTGTGCTATAGTGGCAACCCTTTGCTACACACGAAATAAAGACTATCAGCTGGTTTCAAAAAATTGGAGACAAGGAGCTTCAAGCTTCTTCTTCCTTCAAGCATGGAGAAGGATTATTAGTTTTATTATGAGACCTGGATCCTCGGGCTTCCCTCATGCAGGGGGTTTCTTGGGAGTGGTTTCTTTTTTAGAGGTTGGTGTTTTTTTTTATAGTTGTGATTCTTGACGCTCGTGGCCTGGGGACATAATTATTCTGATGTAGCTAATATTATTCACGACTAGGATTTATCATCATAATCACCCAGCAGAGGCAGTGGCCAAAGGCACAGTTAAAAAGAGCATAACAAAACTAAGCCCATGACTCGCTAACAAAGCCTACAACCGTTCTATCTTCTATCGCAGGCCTCTATTCAACATTTCAACCGGTCAACAGCTGAGCAGCGATTAAAGCAGGCGCTAGGATCTCAGGAGGCTTTCTGAAGAGATGCTCAAGTGGCCGGCTCTTTCAGCTGTGAAAGAAGAGCGTGACGACGACTGAACACAGCCACGCGTCGTCGCTGCGGCCTTCGTGGGGCGTCTCTGGAGAAGGCCGACGCCCCTGAGCCCCTCTGCAAGCTCAGCTCACCTACACTTCAGGTCAAAGAGGGTGGCAGAAGGCGCGAACGGAGACGGGCTGCAGGCGACTGGAGCAAGGCCTGGCCACCTGGCGCTCCCGGGTGCACGGGGGGTAGTCGCCCTGGACCAGGAGGTCGAGGCGCTTCTCCAGGGAGCCCTCGCAGGGGCCCCAGGCGCCCAGCTCGTAGCGGCAGGTGCAGTCGGCCGAGCTGCATTCTGGAACAGACAGGGACGGATGGGTAAGAGAGAGAGAGCATGAAGAAGGGCAGGGAAGGGACCGAAACTCCCGGTGAAGCCGCGACCGTCGATGCGCCATAGGTGAAGGTCGAGGTCGGGGAGGTCGGTGCAGCGGGCGAACTGCGATCGACCGCCCGGATAGAGAACGAACACGTCCGCCGGCATCCTACATTATAGGATTATAGGATAGGAGGAGGCTGAAAAGAGCCTACTCGAATGTGTCGTCCATATTGTGACAGAGGATCTTGGCCAGGCTGTACTGCTTGATGGCTGCCAGCTGCCTGTCACCTAGAAGGTTCTCTAGCGATTGGTACCCGTCAAATTAGTTACAAGGTAGGGCGAACCAAAAACGCCGGGGTTCTCGTGCCACAGGCGGTCGCCGGCCCTGAGGCGCTTGAACTGGTCCGCCAGGAGGCAGGAGAAGGTGGGGCCCAGCTTGCCGCCGCTCACTGGACGTTCTAATAGCCCTCCCACCTGGCGGCAGAACTGGAGTAAGTGGTTGAAATGAAGGACTGGAAAGACAACCCAAAGGTCCAGGTTGGCAGGCTGGTGATAGAGGTCGGCGAGGCGTTGGACGGCGGCGGGGTCGCGAGCCTCCCTGGCGAACTCCTCCCAGCCCTGCACCCGCTCCAGCCCGCACAGCGACCGCCAGTCGTTGTACAGCGGCAGAGCATGGTCTCTGCCTCGCTGCACACAATCGTTTCAATCTCAACGCCTATTTCCTAAGACTGACTGAAGAGAAATGCATACTTGTATGTTCATGGCAGCCAGGTCGAGGGGGAAGGAGTGGGCGCTGGGGAATAGGTGGTTGGTGAGCTCCTCGGTGACCATGGCGGAGGCCTGGATCCCCTTCACCGGCTCCGCCACCGCGCCCCTCAGCAGCGGCTCCACACCGCCGTCCCGAATCAGACGCTCCGGGGCGAAGAAAGCCTCGCGCAGGCGAACCTCTGCCTCCCCTGGACCCGGCCTAATCCCGCCTTCCAGCTGTCAGAAAGGAACTAGGGGGTAGGGCAGAGGAAGGAGAAACCGAAAGGCGGCGTCCCTTCTGGCCAGGCTGGGCACGACAATGGAATGGCCGAAGCGAAGGGCGGCCGCGGCCACGGCGTTGGCCATGCCCGCGTTCACGCTAGGGTCGTAGCCTCGATAGCCCCTCATCATATCCATCCCAACCACGCCTGCAGGTGGAGTGGAGTTGGAGAAGAAAGGATAAAGAGGGATAGAGCAGGCCGAGTATTTTGGGCAGCCACTCGGTGTAGGAGATGTGCTGGACGAGGGCGCCGAGGATCTTGCGCGTCTCCTGGTACACCATCTCCCCGTCCCACTCCGGATTGATGCGCCCGAGGCCGCGCGCGATTCGATTGTGCTCCCGCACCATCACCTAAAACGCCCCAACTCCCAAAGTCCCCACAGATATAGGGCGAGAAGCCAACAGTGTGCAGTGAGGTGAGCATGAGCTGCTCGTTGGCTCTTGGGTCGCCGGACAAGAAGCACTCCATGCCGTCCGGTTTGCTCTTATTTCTGGCGATGGGGAGGATTGAGTGTGAGATGGGAGAAGAGGGAGGAAAGGTATGGAAAGAAGAGAAACCGATGACAAGGGAACTCTCCGACGTCGTCAAAGACCATGAAGCCGCGCCCTTGGCCACTGCGATAGAGCGGATTCTCGCGCAGCAGGCCACGGTCCAGCGGGAATCGCTCCCGAATTCGGACAGCAGCCAAGCGAGAGCTGCCATAGATTTGTGATGCGTCAATGAACGCTGTCAGCCTGTTCACCTGCCAACCACTCTTCACACTCCCTTTCACCAGCAGCCAAATCAGGGCAGAGCTCATGCAACGAATGAAAATTTACATAGAAGTGTTTTTTTTCAATTTTAGGAAACGATTAAAGACTAGCTTGTTCTCTGAGCTGTCCATCGGCGCAGCTGAGACTGCGTCGGAAGGGAAAAATGTCGCTGCTCTGCAGCTGGGGGTCGCCCAGTGGAATGGGAATGTTGAAACAGTTGTTGCGGTCGTGCAATCGTCGACTGCAGTTCACCTCCGCCTCCCTAACTTTCTATTCACATCATCTTCCGGGAACTATGAGGATGAAGCTGACTTGGCAAGGGAGAGATCGTGGGCAAAGAACTGGCCCCAGTGGGCGAGCATGGCCGTGTGCCGCAAGTCCTCCTCTCTATGCTGGGCACTCATGATGATCTGGGAGACGAGACGTGGGTTCGGCAAGCGATCCCTGCTGCCTCCATTCCCTAAATACCAACAGTTCTGCCTCAACGTCAGAGAAGGAGTTGGTGGGAGGAGGTGGTACCTAGAGGCTGAGCGGCAACATCGTCGTAGAGGGAGGGTAAAAGTCTGAGCAGTGGGACGCCGGCGGAACCCCAATGTGGTCGACCTGGTGCAGAGGAGAGTGAGGCAAGGGTTGGATAGAGGGGAGGAGAGTGTACCGAAGTTGTTGCAGGAGCCATCCACGGTGCGATACTTGTGGTGGAAGCCGAACTCTGCGCACTCCACTTGCACCCGCTGCGGGGCTGGCGATGGACATCGCGGCAGTTGCTGCCCTACAGTTCCTTCCCCATTGCTTATGCCCATAAAAGATTATGAGGGCTTTTAGGACTTTAAAGGAACTTTGGCAGTGAAGAATAGAGTGTTACCTGAGGAGAGGAAAGGGAGGAGTAGGGTGAGAAGCTGGGGGTAGAGGCTGGTAGGCGAGGTGGCTGGCATGACAGGCTGGGCGGAGTGTGGGAAGCAGGCCAAAGAACCTAATCACCTCATCCTTTCAGCGCTGCAGACAAACGGGTGCTTTGAATAGCGGGCCAACAGGAAGGCTTCCAATTAGCCCAATGAAAGGGAGCCGTCCAAAGAACTTGGCCCCTTCGTCATCGCGGACAGCTGGAGAAGTTTGCGCAATGCCCTTACTCCCTGCCCTCTGCACGCAAGGCCGTTTCAGACCCAGCAAGGGTGCCCAAAATCGCCCTCACCCCTGTTCCACTCCCCCTGCCAGAGCACCCACACACGCAGCCCCCAAACCCAGCCACACAACCACTACTAGTTTGAGGGGCGGGGAAATAAGGCTAATGATGGACACCTCTACAACAGTTGCGGGCAAGAGAACTCCAGGCTGCGTAGTGGCAAACTTGGAGCAAACAGAGGCTCTGCCCATTGAGCAAGAGAGCATGGCGGAAGGATGCAGCGTATCCTGGACAAGTAGAGCAAAACGCGACACCTGGCCCTCTGGCCATGAAAAGAGGGGGCAGGGGAGGGGAGCGAAAGTCAGGGATTCACGCAACAACTGCCCAAATCCGGCCTCTCCAGTTTGGCCCCATCCATGAAAGGGCAGCAGGGGGCTGCAAAAATGGGGGAGCTTTTGTTCCAGAGGTGCTTCCCTAGGAAAGCTTGCAAGGGGGCTAGGGTGAGGGGAGTGGGAGAGGCAGTGTGAGTGTGCAGGGCATTGGGAGGGCCGGAAGGCAGTGGGGTGTGACCAAAAAAGGGGCGAAGGAGGGGAGTGGGGGAAAAAGACCAGTGATCGCTGACATTTGCAATGCAAAGCGCCCCGTCCCTCAACCCTCGCCCACTCATCATCAACAGCCCACCGCTTTCAACCGGCGAACAGCCATTCAAACCTCCGCTTTTCACAAACACACCACCGCCTGTCTTTGCCCCGCTGCTATATAATTTTTATTGCCATTTTTTGTCGTTTTGTGCAAAGCTTGGTTTCTTTTCGCAATTTTTTGGCTTTGGAAACTGTCGTAATGATTCAAAAATAGGGCATGAAGAATAAATAAAAACATGTGCGACCACATGCAACCTGTATCACTTTTTAGAGCTAGTAGTAGAGGACATGGTACGTGGCTCCTCCGTCCTATCCTCTTCGCTGACCTGAAACAAACATTTCCTCGATCAGCCAGAAAAAGCAAATGCCTATGCAAGCAGAGAGTTAGACGGTGTGGCAGTGATTGGAAGCACTATCAGTGATTGGGGCTGCGATAAAAATTGGACTGTGAGTGAGAAGAAAGGCGAACGAGTCTCAACGAAAGCCCAGTACTGCTACTAGAAGAATGGTTCAATGATTCGCCTTGGCCTCCTTACCAGCTCTATTGGAGCAGACTGACCTAAGGAAAGCACAACGAGGAACGGAACTTCTTCTTTCACCACCGGGGTAACAGGAAAGAAGTGGAAAAAAACCTCGTCCTCTTCCTCCTCTTCAAGACCCATCTCCTCCTCGAAATCGGATTCGGAATCAGAGCTATCCTCGTCCTTTACCAACAGGCCAATCTTCTGACCCAACCACCGAGCCTTCGCCACCACATCATCCTGCAGTCATTTCTTCAAACCTGCTCCCAAGAGCAAAGAGTTTGATATAAACCTGCATGAGCTTGAAGCACATGGCGATGAGTGCCATGCCAAAGAGGAGATAGATGCTGCAGATGAGGAGCTTCTCCTGCGAGCCCTCGTCCAGGCTTTTCCCCGGCACGATGTCACCGAACCTGAATCAGTTGCATTTCTCGTAAATCCGGTTGACTAAAACATAGAAAACCCGATCGTCGACAGTGTGATGAAGGAATAATAGGCCCTGCAAAGTCGCAAAATTCCAATGGCCTCTCTTGCCTTGGACAAAAGCACCCGTCAAAGATGTTCCAATCCTCCCAGACGGCAAAGAGGATTGCCCCGCCTACAAACTACCCCGTTGGACCACGTTGGACAAAATTGCCCTACCTAAAATGAACAGGACCACTGTCAGAATCCCCACCGACACTGGCATCCGTTCCCTCCAAAACTCTCTGGTCGTTCCCTGGACGCGGCACATTGGCTGGGACCTTTTGTATGAGCCGCCGCTTTTGCGCATGGAGCGTAGGGACATTTCGTCAGAGCGGTTGGACTTGATCGTGCTACGCTCCTCCATTGAAGCCATCACCTCGTAGGCTCCTCAAAATTCTGCTTTGCTCAGGGTCCAGTAGTCGCCCTCGAGGCCAACGCTCCGGCTCTCGAGTGATCTCTGGCTCTGCGTTGGGCGGAGCGAAGGAGGTCGTCACAACCACTTCCTTCGGCAGCGGCGCCTTCTTCAGGCTCTTCTGGCTGCTCTCTGTGGTCTCTTCCTCAGTCTCCTCCTCCGTGTCGCCTTCCTCCTCCTCATCCTCTTCCTCCTCCTCCGTCTCCCCCTCCCCCGTTTCATCCTCCGCGCTGGCCGTCGTCGTTTCCTCCTCCTTCTCCGAGATCACGATTTGCGGCAGCTCTCTCTTCAATTCTTTCCTTCTTCGAACAATCCAGGATAAGGGAAAAGAGAACCATAGCCATGGGGGCGCTTAGAGGCCCAGGAACCTCTCCCAGGCTTTGCTTTCGGCTGCCACTCTTCGCCTCTCGAATGCGACCTTCAGTGATCAGCCTTCTTTACTAGCTCTGGGACTGAGCATAGGGCGCAGGCAACTGAGAGGCAGGCGTTCGGAGAGGGTACGGCGTGGTGACTGGGCCCCGCTGGCAGCAGCAATGGGGACGGGAGGCATCTGGCGCATCTCAAGCACGGCGCTGGCGGGGGTGCTCTTGTCCCGGTCGCTGTTGACGTAGCGTACGGGGACCTGGCCCTTGAAGGAGTTGAAGATGCTTTGGTGGAAGCCCTGCTCCTCCTGCTTCTCGGCCGGGGCTGAGGCGCAGGGGCAGCAACTGCTCAGGCGTCCTATACAACAGCCTGCCCCTCTTTCAAGAAGGCCTCTCCTTCCGGGAGAGAAGAGTAGAGAGAAAGGAGAGAAATGAGAAGGGAGGGATACCGGAAGAGCGACTACGCTGCTTCAGCTCTAGGGGCGGGGGTGCGGTAGAGGCCTCTTCATCGCTGCCGTGGGTGGAACGATCGGAGCGAGGGGATCTAGCGCCGCGCTGCTCCGTGATATCCGCCAGCCGAGGCGGCCGACTCGTCAGCCCTTTCTCCTCAAAAGGGTAGGAAGTTTTGCCGGAAGGGCCAAAGGCAAAGGTTTGCTGCCCAGCGTGCGTGTGGGGGACCACGGCGAGTGCTGAGGCGACTTCGAGGGCCGGCCAACTCCATGCCCTGACGCTGGCTGCCTGGCAGTGAGGTCGTCTCCCAGCTGCGAACTGGGCCCGGGCCTCTGCAGAGAAACTTGGACCTGGGAGAGGAGGGGAAGGAAGGATGGACTTGAGGTTGAAGCTGCGCAGAGAGCGATTGTCGGCTAGTGTGGGCGGGGGCAGGGCGTTGGAGCGCGGGAGGGCGCGATTGGAGCCGGCGGAGATGGCACTGCGCATGGAGGCCTGGCGACGCAGGGTGGCTCGGTTGCGGAAGCTTTGGCCGCGGCGCATGGATGCCCCGTAGCGGAAGCTCAGGGCTGCCCTCTTTGTGCGCCGTCGACGCTTCTGCCAGCGGCAGTAGGCGCAGCAGATCTGATTTCATTTACTGTCCCCCTTCAGACCCCCGGGAGCTGAAACGCCAACTTTGAAGTAGATGAAGGTGAAAATTTGGGCCAATGTCTCGGCGATGTTGGCCAGGCAGAGGAGCATGAGCGGAATGCCTGTGATTGATAATTGATTGGAGGTAGGGGTGGTGGGGGAAGGAGGGAGACCGATCATGGCGTAGATGATGGTGATGCCGCGTCCGAGGCTGGTCTTGGGGCAGATGTGGCCGTAGCCGATGGTGGTGAAGACGGTGATTGAATAGAGCAGGGCGCCGGAGTAGGTCCACTGGTATTTCACCCGCTCGTCGTTCCCGTCGTATCCTGTACTCACTTCTTGATTGGACAATTATCAGAGCCGCAATCTGGCGAAACCTTCAAAATTGACGGCGTAGACAAGCTTAAGCTCGTACTCCTTGAGGAGCTGGTCAGCTTTTTGACGAACCTTGGCCTCTTCGATCACCTCTTGACTCTTCACGAACTCGTACAGCTCGTTCACCAACTGTCGCAAAAAAACCAATATTTGGCAAATTTTTTCAGAAGAATGCCGAGAGATTTGCCACTTGCTTATAATAGTTGAAGATGTGTTACATAATCAGAGTCGTTGCGTATGTGTCCCTGGACGAGCTGTTCGGCGGGGAATTCAATTTTGTGGAATATGACGGC
This sequence comes from Ptycholaimellus sp. GST1_10, assembly GCA_030248095.1. Lineage (NCBI taxonomy): Eukaryota > Metazoa > Nematoda > Chromadorea > Chromadorida > Chromadoridae > Ptycholaimellus > Ptycholaimellus sp. GST1_10. The sequence goes on along the minus strand of JASANA010011850.1, from coordinate 36,419 downwards.
CCCAATAATGGCGTAGCCTGCCACCAGACTGCACAGTCCCACATGCGAGAACAGCAGCTTCAACACCTTCAACCATCCACCTCCTTCCTTCCCACACACTCATTCCAGCCTCTGCTTACGGAGCTGAAGAAATTGGTCAGACGAAGAAGGCAGGAGCGGATGGCGTCTCGCATTTTCAGCACCCTCCCTCCTACCACATTCCTTTCAGGCGCATTTCAGAAGCCCGCTTGATAGCTGGCTCTTTCTTCTGGACTGGAGGGATGGGCGGGGGAGGCTGGAGGCTTTTTGGGGCGGAATCTGGGATTGGGGTATGGGGGTATGGGGGATGGGGGTATGAAGGGAGGGAGGCTCTCTGCACTTCCTCGGCGGCCATTCTTGGCCCGCTCGCTATCTCTGGCCCGTCAGAACAAGAGGCCCTCGCGACTTCTGTGCCAGAAAATCCAATAACTCCGCCCCACCCAACGCCGCCGCCTCCAACACGCTTCTCATTCTCTTCACCCACTTCTATTTCAGAGTCTCTCTGTCTTCTCGCCTTTTGCACTGCTCTCTTTCGCTGGACAGGAATTGTCAAAGATCTCTGGCAGTGGAAACAGAACATGAATATGTATATGGAGCAATGGAAGGAAATGTTTCTAATCACAACAAGATAGGGGGAGAGAGCAGGTAGGTGGTGTGGAAGTAGGTGGTGTACTGGGCAAGGAAGGCGGCTAGAAATAAGTTACAGGAGAGGTAGCGGAAGGGAAGGACTAGAAGCGTAGGCCGAAGCGGGAGGGCGGGAAAGGGGAGCGGAAGGGGGCGTTGGAGCGCCTGTTCTGGAGTAGGCCTCGATTGCCCTGCAGGAGGCCGAGGAGGGGATTGGCGTTGGCGGGCGAGGATCGTCGATTGCCGCCCAGTAGAGGGCTGTTGAGGCTACTCTGGCCAGAGAATGAGCTGAGGGAGGTGAGCTGGGCGTTGGGGAAGCCGGTGCGAGCGAGTCGGGCGAAGGGGTTGTTGGGGGTATTAGGAAGGCTGGCGGAGGAGGTCTGGGAGAAGAAGGGGCGGTTGGGCTGGGAGGAGAAGGAGGGTTGGAAGGAGAAGGAGGAGGGGGAGGAGGCGCAGAAGATGCGTGCGAAGGGAGTATCGGAGGAGCCGATCATCCACTGGCGTTTGCTGCCATTGCAGGTGGCCACTTGGACGTAGTTGGCTTCCTCTAGGCGCCCGGAGGCATCGAAGGCTCGCACTACGCCTGTGCTCCCTCCGATCTCAAGATCACTCCTTTCTTAGGGGGCGGCGCATAATGGTGCAATTTATAAAACTAGTGGTTTGAAACTATTTTGGGTTTTGGAATAATAGGCGGCAAATTCTGATTAGCAAAGCTAATCATAACTATGCAATGAAAAGACAGCAAATGCACAACAACAATGATAAGGCGAACTTTCAAAAAACATTGACTATGATGATTATGAGGAAGTTGGATAGAGGTGAAGTTAGTGACCAAACCTGGCAACGAATGAGGGCGGTGGAGTTGGCGGTATGCCAGCGGTTGTTGAGAGTCTCGGAGTACTGGAAGTCGTAGAGCTCGATGGGGCGTCTGTTGGGGAATAGAGCGGGGTTGAGGTGGATGCAGGTGGTGTCCTCCTCAGTCTCGCTCGTGTCGTTGCTTCGCTGAGCGCAGTAGGCCTATAGTTTGAGGAAAGGCTTGTAGCTGGCTGAGTGTTGGTTAGACTGTTTGACCTGGTTGAGGACGCTGCCGTTGGCGGAGGTCCAGGCGGCGGCCTCCTCGTCGCAGGTGGCAGTGAGCATGTCGGTGGGGCCGAGGAAGTTGGACTCCTTGTCGTAGAGGAAGAGGGCGGCTGGTTCTCCGTTCTCCTTGCAGCTCACGGTCACCGTGGAGTTGAAACTGTGCAGGCCTGTGAGGATGCTTGGTAGGAGGGTGAAGAAGGGTGAGAGGTGAGGTAGGAGGAACCAGTGTTGGTGTCAGTGTGTGAGTACTGGTAGGAGTAGGTCTCGCCGTTCTGGATGGAGAAGCGCTGGTAGAGGAGGATGTTGCGACAGCCGGCTATCGTTGGCCCCGTAGAGCCCCCCACGGCACCCCGGCTGCAGTAGACCTGCAGTGAGAGCCTGCCTGGTCTTGGAGGAGGGGCCTTGGTGAGTAGCTGGAAGGAGCCTTTTTGAACTCCTTGCCCTGCAGCAGCCAGTCGTTGGTGGCGGAGTCGCAGACGGCGGTGAGTGTGAGGCCGGAGTCCACGAGTTTGTTGGCCGCGTCGTAGGCGAAGGTGGTGGACTCCAGAGCGTTCTCTGTGCATCGGAGCGAAACTGTGGAGCCCACAGGGTGACGGCTATTCGCCAAAGTCGCCGAGTACTCATGGGTGTAGCGCTCCACGTTTTTCCGACCTAAAATGAAACATCGGCCTCTCTTCAATCTTCTCTGGCACAAAACTGAAGAAACTATTGTCAGTATTTTAAAAGGAGGAACCGAGAACTGCGCTGAGGATGAGGTCTGGACAGGTGGCACCTGGGTCCTCAACTGTCCCTGTCACCTGCCCACTGGATCCACCTCTGCAATGAGCCATGCTTCGAAATGGCTTGGAACTGGCTGTCAACTGAAATGCAGACCCGACATTGGGTGTCTTCGCAAGTTGGGCTCGAATCTGTTGCGCTTGCTGTCCGAAATACTGTCGCATGAATCTGTGGATTGTGAGCGATAGGTAATTGGAGGTGAGCAAAAATAGCAAAGCATGCACTCTTCGTATTGCTTCACTCCGTTCTGGTAGATCTGCTGGTAGTAGCTGCGCTGCTTGTTGATGTCTGCAGTTGCTGTGGACATGAAGAGTGATTGTGGGAGTAGAAAAGAAGAAGGAAATAACCTTGGATGGTAGTGGATTCATTGAGTGCTGGAAGAGCGGCAGTGTTGGTGAAGGGGGAAGTCTGATCAGTTTCGGCGGTGGGGAAGGAGGCGAGGGAGTTGAGGAAAGGATTCCGCTGCCCGAAACCGAAGACATTGTCCGGAGTTGAGGCCTGTCCAGTGCAGGCGCCCATGCACTCCTGGAACTCCTGCTCTTCTGGGCGAAAGGAGGCTGGGTAGGAGTGGGTGCCTCGTAGGTCTGGAATCGATTGGCGTTTCCCTGTCCTTGGCAGCCGCGGTAGTCGAAGGTCTGGCAGCGGCCCAGCCCCACCGAGTAGTAGAACTGCTTCGTCACCAGCCGGCATTGGGCTGTCAATCCTCCTTTATTTCCATTTCGCCCTTTTGCTGATTCGATAGGGGGCTAGTGAATGGGAAGGTCAAATGAGAGGTGAACGGGAGCCGGAGTGTGGACGGAGGAAGCAGACTCGGCGGTCGAAAGCTGGCGTTATGCGACTCGGACTCACCGGCCCTCCGATTCCTCCCTGGCTGCTCTCCACCAGCTCTGTACCATCTCTTTTCTCTTCCAACACTCATCAGTTACAGCACCAAGGCAATTTGTCCTCTATCGTTAGTACAAATTGAACTGAGGTGTAAATAAATGAGTAATGAGGGTAGATGGTGCATAGTGGAGGATAGAGGGGCTAGTGCAGAACCCCGGATAGGATGGATGAGGCTGTCCCTCTGGTCGGGGCACAGCTGACGCGGCATGCAAGGCGAGCGCGGGTCCAGCGCGCTCCGACGCACAAAGCCCGCCACGCAGCGACAACGCCGCTGTCCTCAATCCCCCTCCCTCCCCCTCCCTCCAATCCCTTGGCCCGCTTCGCAACCTCCTCCCTCCGCCGCCTCCTCACAGAGCAGCGGGGCGAAGGGCGGGAAAAGCTGCGGGCCCTGACAGGTGTCGTCGGCGGCGCAGTCGCCAAGGGCCTCGTTGGTGGGGCAGCCGTCGCCGGAGTTCACGCGGGTGATGATCAGCTCGGCGCCGGAAGCGGCTGCAACTCCCCTCACCGCGCCTGTCTTCCTGCTCCACATGCGAAGAAGGGGATGTGCGGGAGTTTTGGTTAGTTGGTGCAAGGGGCTGGTTGCCATAAATGTGACTGAATACTTTGGACGAAAAGATAACTTTGAACGAAACGAAAGTAAAGCGTTTTATGGAAATATTGTAAAGGTGACCTTCTGGTTTTTATTGGGTTCTATGGGTTTCAAAAAAGAAACCCGTATAAAAATTTGCTGAAGCCTAATTTGATAGAGTCCAGTTTTGATAGTGTGCTCTGCAATAAACTCAGTCATTATGAGAGCAATTTCAGGATACTACGAATGGTCACAATTATTTGGCCAAATTTTATTCACATAACGTAGTACATCCAACAAGATTGCCCCAAATGCCTAATGAGAAAGCCTTTTTACAACATATGTTCCCAGCTGCTAAACCCAGTAATACAACTGCCCCATGCTAATTGAACAAAAAATAAACGAAGAAATAGAAAGTCCTAAAGGCCTAACTTAGGTCTACCTTCTTATTCAGAAACCTTTGTTACTATTCTGTTTTTCCCTTGTTGTAGAGATACTAAAAGAAAAAGAACAAATAAAACTAAAGCTTGCCAGTTGGTCAGCATAGTAATTTAGTATCATGTGCAAATATGTCTTGAAACAAGTTCGGAAATCGCAACTTAGGAAAACACATGAATAAGGTAGGATGAACCTGTATAGAGGGTGAAAAGAAGAATAGCTGCCAGCAGCATGGCGGTGGCAGAGGGTGTGGAAGATGCGCTGGGTGAGTGAGTTTGCACTCCTTCAGCAGAGTCGCCTGCAATTTGCGCGTCAAAGCGAATGGGCCGCCAAAAAATGAGCCGCCGCAATTGGCCCTTTGAATGCCGGCAAGGAGGGGAGCAGATGACTGGGCTTTTGTCTCAGTGGGGTAGATGGAGGGAGGGAGGAAAAGGGAGGCTTGTTCTGTTTCGTGACCGGACAGGTCACCTCCTCACATCCAGACATGACCTTACACCAGATTGATAGTTGGCGAGGCAAAAGGGGGAAGAGGGGCTGAGAAGAGACTCAGTGTTCAGCTATGCTCTGCTCCTTCGCCACGCGTGTGCTAGGAAAGATCGAGACTGATATCAGGAGGGCCTGCACACGCCTCTTTTTGTTTCACAACGACTGGTCCCAATTATCACTCTGCCCCTTTTCCGCCTAAAGCCACCCTTGCCAGCCCCCTCGAACACTTTTTGCACTTCATTTGTGGCCATAAAAAGATAAGCAAACGGTGCTCGGCATTTGACAAGATTCCCTCCCTCTACCGCGCTTCAGGTTTTGGGAGGGGGGCTTGGCTGGCGGAAGGGAAGTAGGAGAGGAGGGCGGATGGGGCGTGGAGAGAGAGAAGAGAAACAGGCTGAGTGTTTGCGGTGGGCGGTGCTGCCTCGTTACCGCCCTCATTTACATCATTCGCCTTGCGACTCCACCGGAAATATCAAAGTATCAGCCTATCACAAAGGGCCCTCTCTCTACAGAGGCGCATTGCAGCCTGTGTACAGCATGTGAAAGGTGTAGAGCACCAGCTTCTTCTAGTCAGAGTCCGCGTCCACAGCCGGGTTCAGCTGGCCCTGGAATAGGCCGCACCTTGCGCATTATAGCAATTTGCATTGGTGAGAATTCGGGGTGAAGGGAGGGCAGGGAAGCGAAGGTAATGAATTGACCGAACATTGTCTGGAAGATGAGGTTGGCTGGAGCCCTGGCGTCTAGATTCATCGTCGGAAATGTGGAAGTCTTCGCTGGAGTCCGACTCCAGCCAGGGATGCACTACTGTCAGTTTATCCTCCCGATTCGGCCACAATTTACGCACCTCAAATTTCGCCCCTCATTGGCACATTATCCAAAAGAAGCTTAGGAAAAACCAGAGGATGCGCCATAAATGCGAAGGGAAGGCCGAACATCTCGTTGAGGCAATAAACGGTCTGGAAAAATGGCACCAGGGAATAGGCTGCATTCTGAGCGGCAAACTAGGCTCACCAAGTAGCCGATGAAACCGAAGTAGAAGAAGAAGCCAATTGCCATGAGGCAGTAGATCCACCAGGCTCGCTCCACTGACGCCGCCGCACTCAGAATTACCTCCAGCAGGAAGAAGAGATTGATTCCTATTGCGCCCACCGACGCTATGCCCAGCGTTATCCGCCACACCCTTTCAATGAGACTCGCTAGAGCATGACTTCATTGGAAGAAGAGGGGAAAACATACAGATTGGAGCGGAACTCCTGCATGAGGCAGGTGGCGCTGGCAAATGTGAGCACGGGCACGAGGGCGAAAGGCAGTTGTAGGGCCTGTAGGGCGTTGAGGATGTCGTTCATGCCGGTGAGGTCGGTGATGTCCTGGAGGGAGGCGACGAGGACGGTGGGGAGGATGGCGAAGACTCGGGTGAAGAGGACGCGCTTCCAGCGGGCCCAGTTGATGTGCAGGAAGCCTTCCATCACGAACTGGCCCGCGTAGGTCCCCGTCATCGTGCTCGACTGCCCCGCCGCCAGAATTCCGATCGCCCACACGTACAGCGCCCCCGCCCCGAAGGTGCAGCCCAGGAACAGGCCTTCAGCTTTCCCTTTCTAAGCCTATGGAGGGTGATTGAGAGAGGTGGATGACCTCCTCTGTAGATGTCCACATTCAGGGAGTCCGTGCTGTTGTCGAAGGCGCTGGGCGGCAGCGTCTGATTGAAGCAGGTGTAGTAGAGCTGGAGATGGTCATGTGGGTGGCGCAGTAATTGAAGGAGGGTGGGTAAGGCTAACCTCAGCATTGGTTTTGCCGTAGAGGCCTTTGGCGAAGACGGCAACGACGAATAGGTTGATGATGAAGGAGAAGAAGAGGGCCACGGAGGCCTCGATGAAGAAGTATTTGTTCGCCTCCCGCACATTCACCGACTTCCTCCGCTCCACATTGCGCGTCTGCACTGCTGCTCTTGTTTCACTAGGAAGAGAGACAGAAAGTCATTTTAACCTTGACGAGGGCGGAGTGAAGGTAAAGATTGTGGGGCATGATGACGGCGCCGAGGATGCCCATGGCCTGGATGAGCTCCGGAATGCCGCAGCCGCTGCAGTAGGGCACGAAGATCCCCTTCACCACTTCGCCCTGGTCCGGGGCACTGCGCACGTACTGCACAAGGCAGAAGGAATGCATAGAGCTGGAGGAGGGGCGAAAGAAGGGACTTCGTAGCCGAAGGTGACGCCCATGATGGTGACGAGAAGGACGAAGAGGGCCTCCAGTTTGCGGAACCCATAGCGATCCAGGAAGAGGAACGTCAGCGTGTCGCAAATCGTGATTAGCACTCCTGCCCAGAGAGGTATCCTCAAAGTTCAACATTTTGATCCAACAGGTGAGACGAAGGCAAATGATGTGAACATTCCATTAGAGAGCAGGTAAATGGCGATGGCGGTGCCGATGACCTCCTGCATATCGCTGCCGATAATGGCCACCTCCACCATCAGCCAGAGCGCTATTCTTGGTATCTGAGCAAGGGCTATTTCGGAAGGGCGAGGCTGGTTGGACGGGAAAACCCTGGGATAGTAGTCCCTGGCCACCTCTGCCATGGTCTGCCCTGTGACGACGCCAACTCTGGCCGCCAGCCTTTGCAGCAGCAGTCCCAATATGTGCGCCGATAGCAGCACCCACAGCAGCTGCAATAGGCCATAAAAGTGTGCTAGAAGACCGGAGAAGGCATAATTGGGGCACCTGATAGCCAGCCAGGGCGCCGGACTGGAGGTCGGACTCGATGTTGCCAGGGTCCAGGTAGGCGATGCTCATGAGGAACCCGGGCCCCGTGTACGCCCACAGGGTTCGCCAGTCGAACCATTTCTGGCAAACAAGGATTGTCTTTTAGAGACCCAATCGTCAAAAGGTGGGAAAAGGAACAGTGTCATCGGCGTCAGGGACGTGGACGAGGCCTTGTATCAGCTGAGCCTCACTCTCGCTTGGCGGCGGCGGCCTATTCCGCCGGCCTCGCGAGGGTGACATATTCCTCCGCCCTCTGATACTGCTCCCTTCCGTGGAGACTGCAAATGAGTTAAGGTGCTTGGTGGCAGAACAGAGGGGCTGGTTGCCGAGAGCAACCGAGAGAGCTGACGCTGGGCAAATGCGTGAGGGGAAACTCGTGCGGAGGATCTTTGGACCTGGGGACCATGGCTGGCCTGGCCAAGTGAGAGTGGAGGCTAAGACTGAGGTGGCTGATAGGAGCATTTAGACTCTAGCGAACTCGCCCAGTTCTCCCCACCCATGCAGTTTGAGTCAACAGTCTAATGCGTCAGTGTGGGGCCCAGTTTTTCGCATGAAGGGAATGCTGGCCAAGACGGCAGACTCGGCAAACAATGCACCCTGCCGCTCTGCTTTCATTGCGCTGGCAGCAAAAATAATTTCCCTCGTCATCTATGAAACATAATGAGAAATAATATAATGGCTGATTAATCATATGAAATATGAGCCATGCAGAATGACCAATCAATAAATAAGAATTGTGAATGAAGGCAATGTGAACCAAAAGTTCCATAAGCAATTTCATCGGATTCAACAGTGTCGGTTTCGGACGATGAGGCCCGAGTTTTAAGCGGCAGAAAATTGCTTTGCATAACCGTGCAGGGAAGATTAGCCGCTACGGGGCAAAGACTCAGTGCTATTCCCCCCTCTTTCCAACACGCAGCCTGTGCTAACACCACTCAATGCTTCTGCACATGCGACCCGCCATAACTCCCGGCCACATTTCGCGCGCATTTGTGAACAATCGATCAATGTTTAGGGATGACACATTTTGCAAAAGGCAGGAAAAGCTTTTTGAAATTATAACTATCAAAGTTTTAAATTTTTTTAAACTGAAAATGCCTAGAAAAGCATCTAACAAAGCATAAAAAGTACCCCATTCTTTTGTATGCTTGTGCACGTGCGTTAAGGGATTCGCTTGCTTGATGTGTCTTCCGACTTCATTCTGCGCAAGATACAAATTTTCCGCCCAACGAAAACCTTGTGTTTATTTCATGAAACCAAATCAGTCACAAACGTCTATAAATAGAGGGCCAAGGCAACGACAGATAAAAAGACAGCAGATAGCTGCAGTGCAGGAGCTTCATTCGGTGAATACGTAGTTTTCGGAGTGTTGCTGCCAATGAGAGGTGCAGGCTTATCGGTGAAGCCTGAAACTGGCCGCTTTATTCTAGTACCGTTGGGAGACATAGTACCAGATGGGACGGAGTAGTTGGCCTGATTTCGAACAAAATTGGCCAGCATCTGGAGCATGGGCCCGGGTCGATCCATGGGCACAAAGTGACCAGCACCCTGACAACAACCGCATTCTTTACCGTCTTGTTATGCTTTTGAGCTGTGTTTGTACTGATGGACGACAGAGGGTGAAAGATAAAGGCATAACCTTAACAGTGGCCACATCGACGGGGCCAGAGGTGGCAGAGCCTCCGTAGCGCTGGGTGTAGCCGGCGATGGCGCCGCGGTACATCCAAGCGCTGCGAGGCTTTGTGGTCTGCACAAAACAGCTCAGCCTGGCTCATGCTTTTCTGCCTTTGAAGAGGGTGAACGATGAGGCTGTGATTGCGAAGCACCTGGGACATGAACCACTGATCACCGAGGAAGTTGCACACATTGTCCACGTCCCCGTTGTAGATCAGAATCCTGCATTTTCTTCCCGCATACGACAAATCAAAGCAAATCTCGAAACCGACCGAATATTGCTGTTGAGAAGGATGTAATCGAAGAAGGGGCCCATCTCTTGGTACTGGCGGAAGTAGCCGAAGGAAGGTGGAGCTCGAGCTTCGCTTTTTTGAACCCTGGCTTTCATCGCATATGTTTTTTTAAAAAGGGACGTTTTTAAAATGTTGCCAGTTCACAATTTTAATTGGAAATGAAACCTAGCAGAGCATATGGTATATATCCCAACAGTTTTTTGGTTTTTTGACAAAATGCAGGAAGGAAAAAATGGAACCGTGCTTGACTATTAGCCCCGAAGACAGCAGCATCTCTGAAAAAGAGGTGGTGGAAGGTGGAAGAGGGTGGGATAAGAATGTGGGCAAGGTAACGCGCATTCCTTGTACTGGAAGCTCTGGCGAGCTCTGAGGACGGGGGCGACGTGGAGTGCGTCGAGGACTTCAGGGCGGTTGAGGTAGGCCGTTATGGCGCCGTCGCCCCAACAAGCGAAGCCGTTGTTTGCATCTGTCGAGTCGTAGTTCATGTTGGCCTGGGTGCAAAACGAGGTTGGAAGATTGCGTGAGCATAATGGATGTAAAAACTTCGTTGTTGGAGCTGGATTGCCAGAAGCTGGTGGCCCTGTGCTGAGCCAGACGATAGACAGACTGTGTGTAGCAGTCTTGGTAGAGGTTGTAGGGATCGTTCCTAAGTTTTATTGTCTTTGCATCTTCATGATACGGGATTGCTTTGAAAGAACGGCTACTGTGTAGCCCAGAGCATGAGTTCGCTGACTTTGTAAGTCTGAAATGAGAAGAGTGAAGCATTGAAGAGGAGGGTGAAAAGGTGAAACGAGTTTGCCGCAGGTGTCATTCTGCTTGGCAGACCAGTCGTTGCCGCTGTTTTTGTCCATCACGAGATGGCTGTAGAAATTGCAGTTTTCTGCACAGCTGCTGGGGCAGCAGGCCCGGTGAAGATCCGCCCACATCCTCCATCCACATTTATTGAGTAGACCAAATCAAAGCAAGGTGAGCAGAAGCAGGAAACTCAGGGCCGATGACACCATGGTAGTAGAAGAGGTCCACCACTGAGTTGTGCTGAAGCTTTTCGCTGAGGATTCCGTTGCCGATGGCGATGCCCTTAATCCTGTCCTATCTCTTCTGGGGTGGTTGGGCAATGAAGCGAGTTTTGGCACCTTCAAGTTCCCCTTGAATATACCGCCGGCATTGGCGATGAGGAGTTTTGTAGTTGTGGGTATGTACACGCCAGCGTAGGACTCGCCTGTAAAAAAAGAAACTGTTGAAATTTTCTAAACCTTAGCCAGGCTTTTACCAGAGATGTAAAAGTCGTTCGCGGCCAAATCTGGGCGCACGTTGGCGAAGAAATCGGAGATTGCTTGAAAGTACTCCTCGGCAGCCTAAAAGAGCATTTTACTGCCTCAGCAATAGAATGCCACTATTTCCTCACATCATCATCAGTGTGCTGAAGCTGTTCTGTGACATTGTCCGCATAGGAAAAGCCCACGCCCGTCGGCCCTTCCAAGTACAGTGTAGAGCCGAGCTAAAGGTCTTCCCTCCTCTATACTTCTTTTGTGACACCTTTTCAACTCCAACCTTGTTCCAGGCGTAGACATTTTCCCAGAGCGTCTTCTTGTCCTGGTTGGCTCTGAACGGCCCATTCTCTGTCAGCAGCCCTGGCAAAAATCATTTATTTTCTTTCATCTTCTTGTCCCTGTGATTATAGACCTATGAGCGAAGAGCAGCCAGGGCCGCCGTTGAACCAGAGAATAAGCGGGTCCGTCTTCGGATTCCCTTGCGAGTCGATCAGCCTAATGGTCCCTTTCCTCCCTTTTCAATGCCCTTTGCTTCAAAGGCCAACGGACCAGTAGTGGAGGTGACGATCGCAGGAGGGAGAAGCACAAAGATAGCCGGAGTATTGATCCGTCTTCACCACAAATTGGAGGCCAGGAAGACTGCTAATCTTGTCCTGAGCCTGGCGCTGCGTTCCGCCTTCAGCCAAGGCGAGACAGAAGAGGAGGGCAAGAAGGGCCTGGGTCATGGCAGCTGCCTTGCACGGGGGCTTTCAGTCCGCTTTTACACACAACTGACGCATATTAAGCCGCCTTGCTTTATCAGTTACAGCTCATAAACGCAGCCTCATAACGCAGCACTATTCCCCCATTCCCCAGACATCTCTATCTGCAAGCATTCCTTGAAAAGCACAGTGCACAGGGATAGGGTTGGAAGCGCCGTAAATTTGATAAGCTCATTTCTTCATTTCTTGCAATTCTTCCAGTTGTTCAGCATTTGCTCCGATGTTTCCCAGAGATTCAGCGCTGATTCCATGCTGTTGGCAGCAGCTGAAACAAGCACACTTCAATGTGCGCAAAAACTGCATGCCCAAGACTGCAAAGCGCACGTGTAGTAAAGCCTTCCCTGCAGCAGTCGAAGTAGCGCCCTGCCATGCTCTCCAATCCCTCGCCAGTGGCCAAAAATGTTTGCGTTGCAGCTCCTCTTGGCTGCAAAACCTCTCCGTTGCTTTTTGACAATGGGCAAAGGATGGAAGGGGGCACAATGCTGACGCGAATGAGCCAGCCGATGGTGTTGAGGAGGATGGGGACGAGGTAGGAGTTCCGTCCGAATTCCGTCTGGATAGCGCCCGGGTGCAGGGAGTACGCCGTCACACCCTCCTCCGCATAGCGCCTAGACCACCCAATCTTCCTCACCTTCTCCTTCCTATCTCTACTCCAAAGGGGAACGCCAAAACCTGTTGAACTCGCGGGCGACGAGGATGTTGCAGAGTTTGCTGAAGGCGTAGGTCCGCAGCGGAGTGACCCAACCGCCGGCCTCCTTCGGGGACATCAGCTCAGGCTTCAGGAAGTCAGCCGGGCCCCAGCCGGGAGCCTGTCTGAACAGCCCCCAAGCGATCTAGTCAGTAGCTGAGAGGAGGCTACTGACAGATGAGCGATGGAGGCGACGGCAATGACGCGGCTGGGTGCACTGGCTCGCAGTCTGTCCAGCAGCAGCTGCGCCAGGTAGAACTGAGCCAGATGATTGACCTTGAAAAGGCCAGAAGACTAAATCCTGGTGGGAGGCTGGAAGGATGGCACCTGAAAGGTGGTCTCGAAGCCGTCCTTGGTCTGGCTTTCCGGCGGACTGTAGAGGCCGGCGTTGAGGAGGAGGACGTGTAGGGGTCTGTGTACCAAAATTGTCCTGTTACTGGGATACGGAGTTAGTTGGAAAACCTGCCAGTGTCTTTGAAGTCCTGAGCGAAGGCCTCAACGGATGCTAGATCCGCTAGGTCCAGTCGCATCAGCTCCAGATTTGCACTCGGCTCAAGCAGAGGGAAGCTGTTATGAGAAGGTGACGGGGAAGAGGATGAGATGAACGCTTTCAGCCAGTATTCGCTCCCTGGCAGCAGCGGCCTTGTCCATGTTCCGACAGGCCATCGTCACATGGCCGCCTCTTCCCGCCAGCACTCGAGCTGTCTCCAGCCCTACATATGCACCCAAGCATTCCTGTCGCAGTAGTTTAGTCAAGTCAAGTCAAGTTAGATCGCCTAGGTCAAACAGTCATGATAATTTCACAAAAACAAGGACAGTTCAATATTGTAACTGTTCCTTGCTAGGGTGGAATCTGAGCTAAGTGGGGTATGAAAATATGTGGACCAATGCCGGTGTTAGCGCCAGTGATGAGAAAGTAGCGGCCAGCCAGTTGAAGCCCGGCCACGACTTCTTCAGCCGTGGCCCTTCGTCGTGGCCAGACTATCCTCGACATTCTACTCCCCTCCTATCTCATCCTCGCTCTGAAAACCCTCCATTCCTTCCAGCTTCCTAACTGGCAAACACAGTCCCCATCAACTTCATCCGGCTTAGCAGATAAGGGCGTTTTTTAGGCCGTCATATCTTGTTATTCCATGCTTTAAAAACATTTTTAACGCAGTGCATGTCTAAAATGAACTCGTAAAATTTGGGAACATTTAGTGTTCGGCATCGTTTGCAATTGTAGCGGTGATTGAAAGGAGCAGGCGGGTTTTTTGGCAGTCCCAGAAACTGCGCAAATGTGCGCAATGCCTACGTACACAGGAATAAAGAAGGTAGAGAAAAGCCTGGGGTAAAGCGAGGCTCTTTCAAATGATGACCTAAAATCGGCTGGGAAGAAATGCTTCGGCCACTGCGGCCATGGAACGACGCAAAAAGAACCACATCCTCCCCACCAACGCCCCCACCTCTACCAGCTTGTTTTTGTTTACCAGGTTCTTCCTTCCATCCTCTTCCTCAGGGCTTGACAATTCTTCCTCAATGACTAAAAAAGACTTCTCAGGGATGGGGAGTGGGCGGGCAGCTTCCGCTTGGCCTGGCTTCGACGGCGCTGGCCCTATTGGGCCTTTGGTCTGGTCGTCTGCCTCCTGCTCGCCTCCTCCCTTCTCCTCTACCGCTCCGTGGCCAGCCCAGAACCAGCCTCCTCCGCCCGCCACGACCCTGCAGCTCCGCCCCGCTACCAGGAGACCCCCGAGAGCCTGGACTTCCGCATCCGCGACTCTCGCCGCATCCTCGCCTCCGTCCAGGTCTTCTCAACTTTCTTCCTCTCAACTCTTTGCAGGCCTCGATTATTCGCACAGGCTGAGCTGGAGGAGGTGGAGGTGCGGCGGCGCAGTCTTCGCGAGGAGCTGGCCACCCTGGCTGCATCTAAGGCAGCGGCGGAGGCTGAGCTTGCCCGCCTCCACACCGCCCGTCTACAGGCCCAGGCGGCTGTAGACGTGGCCCAGGCTGCCCTGGCCGACCAGCGACTCCTGGCCGCTCCGCCGCTTCGCCTACCGCTCAATCTCCAGAGCTCCTCGTCCTCATTCCCCGTCCCCGCCATACCGTCCCTGCCCTGCTCTATGACAGCCTGCTTTGACCACGGCCGTTGTGGTCTGCTGGATGGACTCAGCATCGCCTGGGCTTCTCAGAATCCACACTCCTTCTGGCCCTCACTGACTGAGTTGGCTATGAGTGGGGAAAGAAGAGCATGTCTGCTGCTGAGAACTGCTCTATCCGCCTCACAAGAAGCAAATCAGCTGGTCCTGCTGCCCGGAGAAGGGGCCTCGAATGTGTCGCTGCATTCCTCGACCATCATCGCCGCCTCCGAGTTCCAAGAGGGCAGATTTCGGCCCCACTTCGACATCGTCATCCCGCCCATTCTCTTTCCTAGCGTATGCTTCTCCTAAGAAATTAACGAAGTGGTGAAAGCAAAGTATGAGGTAAATATAGGCGGAGGCTGACAAAGTGTGGGAGGGATTGCCGCCTCTGCTTCCGCTTCAAAGGCCCGTCTTCCTCAGCTTCCAAGGCCAGCTCAGCATCCCAGCCACGCCTGCCCTTGAGAAGCTCCAGGTTCTGCCCTTACTTTATACTTTCTTCCCAAAACAAGCCCTTGATGCCATCAAGTATTAGGAAAGAAGTTTTATCACATTCATAATATCGTAAATCAATGATGCCATCTAACCGCAGAGACGCCAACGAAATTCCAATTGAGGCTGAGCTTAGTCTGCTGGGCAGTGCCAGCCAGCCTTTCCGTCTGCTCTGGCGCTGCGAGAATGGCCAGGAGGCGTCGGGTGGCTGGGTCCTGTGCAAGGGGCGAGAGGAGCTGCTGGGGTCCTCTCGCTTCGTCCTCATCCTCCCCGAGCCCGCCAGCCTCCTGGCCGGTGCTGCCGCCGTCAGCGCCACCAGTCTGAGACGTCTCTCCGAGGCCCTGCGCCACGGCGCCGTGCCCGTACTCCTGGAGCCTTCAATGCTGCTCCCTTTCCACGAGGTCATCGACTGGCGTCGCGTGATTGTCTCCCTACATGCGCCTCGCGTCACAGTTCGTCTTATCCTGCCCTAGCTTTTTGAGTTGCGTAGAGTGGAACTGAGGTGGACTCAGGAGCTTCACATGCGGCTGGCGGCTATGAATGAAGAGGACTACGCGGAGATGAAGCGTTTAGGACGCTCCGTCTACCAGACTTACCTGGCCACTCCTGCCGCCATCCTACAAACTGTCCTGGCCATCATGTGCGCTCGACTTTCGCTCCCTCGTTCGAAGACTCTCGCCTGTTTTGCGTCTAGAATGAAAGGGGAATGAGTTTGAAGCTCCCGCGGAGGCGGAGGCGCAGGGGGAGCGAGTCTTTGCCGACTGGTCCCCGCCAGCCGACCGTCGTGTGGTCCTGCCCAATCTCGCCGACCCCGATGAGAGCCTGGGTCCCCTGGAGCTTCCCTTCGCCTCCCCCAACTTCACCCACAACTTCACGTTCACACAGCCCATCATATTCTTCTGCTCCTTTTCAAGAGGAGCTGGATTGAGGTTGAGCGGTCTCCATGCCTATCGGACGTGGAACGAGCTGTTCAATCCCTTCACTCTGAGGCCTCACCTCCCATTTCGCACCCCGCTACCCTCCGAAGTCCAGTTTACCTCGGTTGGGCTTCAATCGATTCACTGAGACCACAGCGAGAAGCAAGCTGTGGATTGTAGTCAGAAGATCTTGGCTTCCGTCCACTGGGCAAAGGCGCCGGGGGCTCAGGGCGGGAGTTCAGTGCGAGTCTGGGCGGCAACTGGCCGCGGGAGCAGTTCACCATCGTCCTCCTCACCTACGAGCGCAACGACGTCCTCATCGCCTCCATCCAGCGCCTCAACCTCCTGCCCTACCTCCACAAGCTCATCGTTGTCTGGAACAGGTCAGTCTATAGCTCTCTACTTAGACATGGCAATCGCAGGGGTGCAATTGAAGCCCATCGCCGCCACCAGAGGACATGGTGTGGCCCGAGTTGTCAGTACCGCTGGTGGTGCTCCGCGGGGCCGGCAACAGCCTCAACAACCGCTTCCTCCCCCTGGACCACATCCAGACCGAAGCCGTCTTCTCAATTGACGACGACGTCCACCTCACCCAGGCCGAGATCGTCTTCGCCTTCAGGCAAACCTATTGCCACTTCTTTGCCGAGAGAATTGGAGGCAAAGCGGAAAGGAATGCAGGGTATGGCGGGAGCATCGGGATCGAATAGTGGGCTTCCCGGGACGCTTCCATGCCTGGGACGGCGGCGGCTGGCGCTACAACTCCAACCACTCTTGCCAGCTTTCCATGGTGCTCACCGGTGCTGCCTTCTTCCACAAGGTTGCTTACCTATCCTTCCAACTATTGACTAGAAAGACTCAGCTGATGGTGTGCAGTGGTACGCATACGAGTACCACCACCGTATGCCGTCCGTCATTCGACGCAAGGTGGATGAGATGGTGAACTGCGAGGATTTGGCATTCAACGCCCTCGTCTCACACATCACCCGCCAGCCCCCCATAAAAGTCACCTCCAAATGGACCTTCCGGTATCAGCTCTTCTCTTCCAGTTGGTTGAAAGTAGGAGAGGAGTGTTTTGAGGTGCGCGGGGTGCCCAGAAACTTTGTCAGCAGACGAGTCGCATTTTCTGGAGCGCCACGAATGCCTTCGATTGATCAGCAAAGTTTTCGGCTACAATCCCTTTCTTTACACCCAGTACCGTGTTGACTCCGTCCTCTTCAAAACACGCCTGCCACACCAACATCAGAAGTGCTTCAAGTTTATCTAGCCCCCGGTCCCATTGTGCTCCGCTTCCATTTCCCCTTTTTCCTGGCCTTACTGCTTCAATCTGCAAATGCTCATTTCAATCCGCATACGAGTAAACTATTTTTATCATCATTGATCAAAATGTGTAAATTGAAAGCTAGTACAAGGCCCAAAAAAGGTTAGCTGCGTACCATCGAACGAAACGACACAGATGCAGAAAAAAAGCAGCAGGACAATCAGAACAGCAAAGATGGACATGGACTACTTTGTCGATTTGGGCGGCGAGGCATCGGCAGACGCTGTAGACTTGGACGCGGCGCCAGAGACTGCGGAGCAGTACCTTCGCCAGGTTCTCCTTACTAGCCTCCTCTCATAGCCTCACTTTGCTTCTCCTCAGGTCCAACTGGACCGCAAGCGACAGGCGGAAGTGGTGGTGGCGGCCGTGGACGCCTCGCAGTATCCCGTAGCCACCACAACGCACTACCGCTCAGAGTCACCGCCCGCCAAGAAATCCTGCCTCCCGCCTCCAGAATGGCAGCAGACCCAGGTGCTTTGGACCTTAGATGAGGGCCTGCCTTGATTTGCTTCAACTATGGCCGGTTGAGGTGGCCAACTTCTGGCGTCTGCGCGCTGACCTGATCAAGGTGAAGGCAAAGCTGAAGAAGGACGGCAGCCTGCCCAGCATTCGCTTCCCCGACACGGGTTCTTTTTTCATCTCTAATGGGATTGCTAGGCGAAAAGGAGATATAAATCTAAGAGGATGAAGTGGGGTGGCGTGCATTCTGCCTGGCCAAATGGACGAAGCAGATGGAGAAGGAGAAGCTGCTGGACTGGGCCGAGAACCAGCGCCAGCCCAAGGCTCTGGAGGAGGCTCTCCAACCGCACCACGGCACCCCGCCACTCCTTCGTCTCGTACTGGCCATGAGTCAGGTTCCTTCTCTGCCTGGCCAAATGGACGAAGCAGATGGAGAAGGAGAAGCTGCTGGACTGGGCCGAGAACCAGCGCCAGCCCAAGGCTCTGGAGGAGGCTCTCCAACCGCACCACGGCACCCCGCCACTCCTTCGTCTCGTACTGGCCATGAGTCAGGTTCCTTCTCTGCCTGGCCAAATGGACGAAGCAGATGGAGAAGGAGAAGCTGCTGGACTGGGCCGAGAACCAGCGCCAGCCCAAGGCTCTGGAGGAGGCTCTCCAACCGCACCACGGCACCCCGCCACTCCTTCGTCTCGTACTGGCCATGAGTCAGGTTCCTTCTCTGCCTGGCCAAATGGACGAAGCAGATGGAGAAGGAGAAGCTGCTGGACTGGGCCGAGAACCAGCGCCAGCCCAAGGCTCTGGAGGAGGCTCTCCAACCGCACCACGGCACCCCGCCACTCCTTCGTCTCGTACTGGCCATGAGTCAGGTTCCTTCTCTGCCTGGCCAAATGGACGAAGCAGATGGAGAAGGAGAAGCTGCTGGACTGGGCCGAGAACCAGCGCCAGCCCAAGGCTCTGGAGGAGGCTCTCCAACCGCACCACGGCACCCCGCCACTCCTTCGTCTCGTACTGGCCATGAGTCAGGTTCCTTCTCTGCCTGGCCAAATGGACGAAGCAGATGGAGAAGGAGAAGCTGCTGGACTGGGCCGAGAACCAGCGCCAGCCCAAGGCTCTGGAGGAGGCTCTCCAACCGCACCACGGCACCCCGCCACTCCTTCGTCTCGTACTGGCCATGAGTCAGGTTCCTTCTCTGCCTGGCCAAATGGACGAAGCAGATGGAGAAGGAGAAGCTGCTGGACTGGGCCGAGAACCAGCGCCAGCCCAAGGCTCTGGAGGAGGCTCTCCAACCGCACCACGGCACCCCGCCACTCCTTCGTCTCGTACTGGCCATGAGTCAGGTTCCTTCTCTGCCTGGCCAAATGGACGAAGCAGATGGAGAAGGAGAAGCTGCTGGACTGGGCCGAAAACCAGCGCCAGCCCAAGGCTCTGGAGGAGGCTCTCCAACCGCACCACGGCACCCCGCCACTCCTTCGTCTCGTACTGGCCATGAGTCAGGTTCCTTCTCTGCCTGGCCAAATGGACGAAGCAGATGGAGAAGGAGAAGCTGCTGGACTGGGCCGAGAACCAGCGCCAGCCCAAGGCTCTGGAGGAGGCTCTCCAACCGCACCACGGCACCCCGCCACTCCTTCGTCTCGTACTGGCCATGAGTCAGGTTCCTTCTCTGCCTGGCCAAATGGACGAAGCAGATGGAGAAGGAGAAGCTGCTGGACTGGGCCGAGAACCAGCGCCAGCCCAAGGCTCTGGAGGAGGCTCTCCAACCGCACCACGGCACCCCGCCACTCCTTCGTCTCGTACTGGCCATGAGTCAGGTTCCTTCTCTGCCTGGCCAAATGGACGAAGCAGATGGAGAAGGAGAAGCTGCTGGACTGGGCCGAGAACCAGCGCCAGCCCAAGGCTCTGGAGGAGGCTCTCCAACCGCACCACGGCACCCCGCCACTCCTTCGTCTCGTACTGGCCATGAGTCAGGTTCCTTCTCTGCCTGGCCAAATGGACGAAGCAGATGGAGAAGGAGAAGCTGCTGGACTGGGCCGAGAACCAGCGCCAGCCCAAGGCTCTGGAGGAGGCTCTCCAACCGCACCACGGCACCCCGCCACTCCTTCGTCTCGTACTGGCCATGAGTCAGGTTCCTTCTCTGCCTGGCCAAATGGACGAAGCAGATGGAGAAGGAGAAGCTGCTGGACTGGGCCGAGAACCAGCGCCAGCCCAAGGCTCTGGAGGAGGCTCTCCAACCGCACCACGGCACCCCGCCACTCCTTCGTCTCGTACTGGCCATGAGTCAGGTTCCTTCTCTGCCTGGCCAAATGGACGAAGCAGATGGAGAAGGAGAAGCTGCTGGACTGGGCCGAGAACCAGCGCCAGCCCAAGGCTCTGGAGGAGGCTCTCCAACCGCACCACGGCACCCCGCCACTCCTTCGTCTCGTACTGGCCATGAGTCAGGTTCCTTCTCTGCCTGGCCAAATGGACGAAGCAGATGGAGAAGGAGAAGCTGCTGGACTGGGCCGAGAACCAGCGCCAGCCCAAGGCTCTGGAGGAGGCTCTCCAACCGCACCACGGCACCCCGCCACTCCTTCGTCTCGTACTGGCCATGAGTCAGGTTCCTTCTCTGCCTGGCCAAATGGACGAAGCAGATGGAGAAGGAGAAGCTGCTGGACTGGGCCGAGAACCAGCGCCAGCCCAAGGCTCTGGAGGAGGCTCTCCAACCGCACCACGGCACCCCGCCACTCCTTCGTCTCGTACTGGCCATGAGTCAGGTTCCTTCTCTGCCTGGCCAAATGGACGAAGCAGATGGAGAAGGAGAAGCTGCTGGACTGGGCCGAGAACCAGCGCCAGCCCAAGGCTCTGGAGGAGGCTCTCCAACCGCACCACGGCACCCCGCCACTCCTTCGTCTCGTACTGGCCATGAGTCAGGTTCCTTCTCTGCCTGGCCAAATGGACGAAGCAGATGGAGAAGGAGAAGCTGCTGGACTGGGCCGAGAACCAGCGCCAGCCCAAGGCTCTGGAGGAGGCTCTCCAACCGCACCACGGCACCCCGCCACTCCTTCGTCTCGTACTGGCCATGAGTCAGGTTCCTTCTCTGCCTGGCCAAATGGACGAAGCAGATGGAGAAGGAGAAGCTGCTGGACTGGGCCGAGAACCAGCACCAGCCCAAGGCTCTGGAGGAGGCTCTCCAACCGCACCACGGCACCCCGCCACTCCTTCGTCTCGTACTGGCCATGAGTCAGGTTCCTTCTCTGCCTGGCCAAATGGACGAAGCAGATGGAGAAGGAGAAGCTGCTGGACTGGGCCGAGAACCAGCGCCAGCCCAAGGCTCTGGAGGAGGCTCTCCAACCGCACCACGGCACCCCGCCACTCCTTCGTCTCGTACTGGCCATGAGTCAGGTTCCTTCTCTGCCTGGCCAAATGGACGAAGCAGATGGAGAAGGAGAAGCTGCTGGACTGGGCCGAGAACCAGCGCCAGCCCAAGGCTCTGGAGGAGGCTCTCCAACCGCACCACGGCACCCCGCCACTCCTTCGTCTCGTACTGGCCATGAGTCAGGTTCCTTCTCTGCCTGGCCAAATGGACGAAGCAGATGGAGAAGGAGAAGCTGCTGGACTGGGCCGAGAACCAGCGCCAGCCCAAGGCTCTGGAGGAGGCTCTCCAACCGCACCACGGCACCCCGCCACTCCTTCGTCTCGTACTGGCCATGAGTCAGGTTCCTTCTCTGCCTGGCCAAATGGACGAAGCAGATGGAGAAGGAGAAGCTGCTGGACTGGGCCGAGAACCAGCGCCAGCCCAAGGCTCTGGAGGAGGCTCTCCAACCGCACCACGGCACCCCGCCACTCCTTCGTCTCGTACTGGCCATGAGTCAGGTTCCTTCTCTGCCTGGCCAAATGGACGAAGCAGATGGAGAAGGAGAAGCTGCTGGACTGGGCCGAGAACCAGCGCCAGCCCAAGGCTCTGGAGGAGGCTCTCCAACCGCACCACGGCACCCCGCCACTCCTTCGTCTCGTACTGGCCATGAGTCAGGTTCCTTCTCTGCCTGGCCAAATGGACGAAGCAGATGGAGAAGGAGAAGCTGCTGGACTGGGCCGAGAACCAGCGCCAGCCCAAGGCTCTGGAGGAGGCTCTCCAACCGCACCACGGCACCCCGCCACTCCTTCGTCTCGTACTGGCCATGAGTCAGGTTCCTTCTCTGCCTGGCCAAATGGACGAAGCAGATGGAGAAGGAGAAGCTGCTGGACTGGGCCGAGAACCAGCGCCAGCCCAAGGCTCTGGAGGAGGCTCTCCAACCGCACCACGGCACCCCGCCACTCCTTCGTCTCGTACTGGCCATGAGTCAGGTTCCTTCTCTGCCTGGCCAAATGGACGAAGCAGATGGAGAAGGAGAAGCTGCTGGACTGGGCCGAGAACCAGCGCCAGCCCAAGGCTCTGGAGGAGGCTCTCCAACCGCACCACGGCACCCCGCCACTCCTTCGTCTCGTACTGGCCATGAGTCAGGTTCCTTTTGAAGGCTTTTGGGACCAAAAGTCTTTTTGAAGGCTAAGTTAGTTTAACTGAAAATATCCCAAAACAACGGAGCCAAGCCGTCTTTACACTGTGTTTTGCATGCACGTGAAAAAAGAACATAAAGCTTACAATTTGAACGAGCTTGGTGGGGTTAAATTTTAATTTGGTTCGCATAATTTATAGCTAACTTGTTGTCATTCTTGTAGGCGGAGGTGGTGGATCTGTTGGGCTTCGCGGTGGAATGGCTGGTGGAGGACGGCTATTCCAAGCCTCTTCTACACTGGATCTTCGCCTGTCTTTGCCTTCTGGAGAAACCGCTAGAGCCGGACACCTGTTCCACTCTTCGGTTGGCCCTCCCTTCCTCCCTTTGCTGCTTCTGCTGGTGGTGGATCTGTTGGGCTTCGCGGTGGAATGGCTGGTGGAGGACGGCTATTCCAAGCCTCTTCTACACTGGATCTTCGCCTGTCTTTGCCTTCTGGAGAAACCGCTAGAGCCGGACACCTGTTCCACTCTTCGGTTGGCCCTCCCTTCCTCCCTTTGCTGCTTTTGCTGGTGGTGGATCTGTTGGGCTTCGCGGTGGAATGGCTGGTGGAGGACGTCTATTCCAAGCCTCTTCTACACTGGATCTTCGCCTGTCTTTGCCTTCTGGAGAAACCGCTAGAGCCGGACACCTGTTCCACTCTTCGGTTGGCCCTCCCTTCCTCCCTTTGCTGCTTCTGCTGGTGGTGGATCTGTTGGGCTTCGCGGTGGAATGGCTGGTGGAGGACGGCTATTCCAAGCCTCTTCTACACTGGATCTTCGCCTGTCTTTGCCTTCTGGAGAAACCGCTAGAGCCGGACACCTGTTCCACTCTTCGGTTGGCCCTCCCTTCCTCCCTTTGCTGCTTTTGCTGGTGGTGGATCTGTTGGGCTTCGCGGTGGAATGGCTGGTGGAGGACGGCTATTCCAAGCCTCTTCTACACTGGATCTTCGCCTGTCTTTGCCTTCTGGAGAAACCGCTAGAGCCGGACACCTGTTCCACTCTTCGGTTGGCCCTCCCTTCCTCCCTTTGCTGCCCGTAACTGTCGATCCGTGAACACTAACACTTATTAACACTTATTAACACTATTAACACTATAACACTTTGGCATAATCATGAACACTTTCGGTTTTTTCCCATTTTCTTGCTCAATTTTGAAGTCTAGGCCAAATCAAGCATACCGGAGGAAAGCTGGACTTGTGCTGGATCCTCTCGCGTTGGAATTTCAACTTTTTGTCCAGAATTGGATGAGCAATGATGATTTGAAACAAAAAAACCCCATATTAACACTTTTTTAGTGTTCACGATTTGGGACCCAAATATGAACACTTTTTTTTAGTGTTCATATCTAGGTCCGAAATCGTGAACACTTTCCCAAAATTTTGAAAAAGTGTTCACGATTTGGGACAGTAAGTATTAACACTTTTTGTTTTTAATTTTCTATCAGCCGGAAGGACTCTGAATCTCAAATTTGTTACTTTTTAGCATTTGGGATGGAGCAGTGGGCAATTTTGAGGCAAATTTGACTATTTTGACAAACTTTGTAATGATTAACTGAAATTGATGCAAAACCAGCCAAATAGGGCAAAATAAGCTGTGGCTATTTTTGGGCAATAATCTCAAAATTTTACATTTGACTAATTTCAGTGTGCGTTTTGTGTGTTCCTCCATTAAATAGCATACACTAAGCCTGATAATGTTCTGATTTGATCATTTTCAGTGTTTTTTTATGGATTTTTGTTACATTCATTATTAGTGTTCACGATTTCGGGACCCAAATCGTGAACACTTTTCAAAATGTGTGTTATGAGAGCCGCAGGTATCCTACAACTCAAAATTTTAGCATTTTATCATAAAATCTTGTGAAATGAACAATTTTGAGCCAAAAATCTGAGTTTTGCACAATTTTCAATATGATCTGCAAAACTTAACTCAAATGACACAAGTAGTATGGGCAAGATTTAAACACTCCCATGACTTCACTTTTTAGGAACATTCAGAATTACAAAACGGTTTTAGCACCTAACTTGATAGAAAAAACAGCAGCGATTTTATTTTCGGTTTCCAAAATTGTGTACGAAAATTTACAAAAAGCTCAAAAAGAGCAGAAAAAATATGCTGATAAGAACTTATTTCAACCCATAAAAATCGGACATTTAGTCAGAATTCGAAAAGATGTAGTAAAAAGTAAATTGAGGTCTGGAGTTTCTGAAATGCCTTTTCGTGTTTTGGATATAGAAAATGTTCATGCTTTCGTTGCACCGATTAATCAGCCACAAGTAACTCAATGGATAAACTTGGAAAAATTAGTGCCAACTAGGGAATTATTGCCCATGAAATATCGCCAAGGAGCTGAAATAGAAAATCGTAGAGGCAATATAGTTTTAAGAGCAAGGCAAGCATTAAACGAGCCCTTTTTGAAGTAGTTATTATCGCCAGCCCAAATATTTCAGCATATGGCTTCTATAGTTTGAACTGGCTGGGGAAAGCATGTAGGGAGAGAGTTAAAACAATGTTACATTTAAGCCTATCTACGAGCGGATCGCGACGCAGAAAGTTGCAAGGTTCATGTATTCACGCCCTGCAGCCGATCTTGATACCCTACTTGTTTCTTTCTATAAAATGCTGGTGATTCTCTCTCTCTGGGTCCACTGTTGGAATTGCTACGCCATCTGCATAAAGCTCCCAAAGCCTTGCCTCGCCTCCAGAACCAGCACCAGAGATACCAGACCAGCCTCAGCATCTTCAACTTCTTCTTCGCCTTCTCCAAAACCCTTACAGTAAGAGCAATAACTTGAACACTTATTTTTTCTGTAAAAATTAATATGTTGTGCTAAAAAGTTAGATGTAGGATACCTGCGGCTCTCATAACACACATTTTGAAAAGTGTTCACGATTTGGGTCCCGAAATCGTGAACACTAATAATGAATGTAACAAAAATCCATAAAAAAACACTGAAAATGATCAAATCAGAACATTATCAGGCTTAGTGTATGCTATTTAATGGAGGAACACACAAAACGCACACTGAAATTAGTCAAATGTAAAATTTTGAGATTATTGCCCAAAAATAGCCACAGCTTATTTTGCCCTATTTGGCTGGTTTTGCATCAATTTCAGTTAATCATTACAAAGTTTGTCAAAAATAGTCAAATTTGCCTCAAAATTGCCCACTGCTCCATCCCAAATGCTAAAAAGTAACAAATTTGAGATTCAGAGTCCTTCCGGCTGATAGAAAATTAAAAACAAAAAGTGTTAATACTTACTGTCCCAAATCGTGAACACTTTTTCAAAATTTTGGGAAAGTGTTCACGATTTCGGACCTAGATATGAACACTTAAAAAAAGTGTTCATATTTGGGTCCCAAATCGTGAACACTAAAAAAGTGTTAATATGGGGTTTTTTTGTTTCAAATAATCATTGCTCATCCAATTCTGGACAAAAAGTTGAAATTCCAATGCGAGAGGATCCAGCACAAGTCCAGCTTTCCTCCGGTATGCTTGATTTGGCCTAAACTTCAAAATTGAGCAAGAAAATGGGAAAAAACCGAAAGTGTTCATGATTATGGCAATGTGTTATAGTGTTAATAGTGTTAATAAGTGTTAATAAGTGTTAGTGTTCACGGATCGACATAAACCCCTTTGCTGCTTCTGCTGGTGGTGGATCTGTTGGGCTTCGCGGTGGAATGGCTGGTGGAGGACGGCTATTCCAAGCCTCTTCTACACTGGATCTTCGCCTGTCTTTGCCTTCTGGAGAAACCGCTAGAGCCGGACACCTGTTCCACTCTTCGGTTGGCCCTCCCTTCCTCCCTTTGCTGCTTCTGCTGGTGGTGGATCTGTTGGGCTTCGCGGTGGAATGGCTGGTGGAGGACGGCTATTCCAAGCCTCTTCTACACTGGATCTTCGCCTGTCTTTGCCTTCTGGAGAAACCGCTAGAGCCGGACACCTGTTCCACTCTTCGGTTGGCCCTCCCTTCCTCCCTTTGCTGCTTCTGCTGGTGGTGGATCTGTTGGGCTTCGCGGTGGAATGGCTGGTGGAGGACGGCTATTCCAAGCCTCTTCTACACTGGATCTTCGCCTGTCTTTGCCTTCTGGAGAAACCGCTAGAGCCGGACACCTGTTCCACTCTTCGGTTGGCCCTCCCTTCCTCCCTTTGCTGCTTCTGCTGGTGGTGGATCTGTTGGGCTTCGCGGTGGAATGGCTGGTGGAGGACGGCTATTCCAAGCCTCTTCTACACTGGATCTTCGCCTGTCTTTGCCTTCTGGAGAAACCGCTAGAGCCGGACACCTGTTCCACTCTTCGGTTGGCCCTCCCTTCCTCCCTTTGCTGCTTCTGCTGGTGGTGGATCTGTTGGGCTTCGCGGTGGAATGGCTGGTGGAGGACGGCTATTCCAAGCCTCTTCTACACTGGATCTTCGCCTGTCTTTGCCTTCTGGAGAAACCGCTAGAGCCGGACACCTGTTCCACTCTTCGGTTGGCCCTCCCTTCCTCCCTTTGCTGCTTCTGCTGGTGGTGGATCTGTTGGGCTTCGCGGTGGAATGGCTGGTGGAGGACGGCTATTCCAAGCCTCTTCTACACTGGATCTTCACCTGTCTTTGCCTTCTGGAGAAACCGCTAGAGCCGGACACCTGTTCCACTCTTCGGTTGGCCCTCCCTTCCTCCCTTTGCTGCTTCTGCTGGTGGTGGATCTGTTGGGCTTCGCGGTGGAATGGCTGGTGGAGGACGGCTATTCCAAGCCTCTTCTACACTGGATCTTCGCCTGTCTTTGCCTTCTGGAGAAACCGCTAGAGCCGGACACCTGTTCCACTCTTCGGTTGGCCCTCCCTTCCTCCCTTTGCTGCTTCTGCTGGTGGTGGATCTGTTGGGCTTCGCGGTGGAATGGCTGGTGGAGGACGGCTATTCCAAGCCTCTTCTACACTGGATCTTCGCCTGTCTTTGCCTTCTGGAGAAACCGCTAGAGCCGGACACCTGTTCCACTCTTCGGTTGGCCCTCCCTTCCTCCCTTTGCTGCTTCTGCTGGTGGTGGATCTGTTGGGCTTCGCGGTGGAATGGCTGGTGGAGGACGGCTATTCCAAGCCTCTTCTACACTGGATCTTCGCCTGTCTTTGCCTTCTGGAGAAACCGCTAGAGCCGGACACCTGTTCCACTCTTCGGTTGGCCCTCCCTTCCTCCCTTTGCTGCTTCTGCTGGTGGTGGATCTGTTGGGCTTCGCGGTGGAATGGCTGGTGGAGGACGGCTATTCCAAGCCTCTTCTACACTGGATCTTCGCCTGTCTTTGCCTTCTGGAGAAACCGCTAGAGCCGGACACCTGTTCCACTCTTCGGTTGGCCCTCCCTTCCTCCCTTTGCTGCTTCTGCTGGTGGTGGATCTGTTGGGCTTCGCGGTGGAATGGCTGGTGGAGGACGGCTATTCCAAGCCTCTTCTACACTGGATCTTCGCCTGTCTTTGCCTTCTGGAGAAACCGCTAGAGCCGGACACCTGTTCCACTCTTCGGTTGGCCCTCCCTTCCTCCCTTTGCTGCTTCTGCTGGTGGTGGATCTGTTGGGCTTCGCGGTGGAATGGCTGGTGGAGGACGGCTATTCCAAGCCTCTTCTACACTGGATCTTCGCCTGTCTTTGCCTTCTGGAGAAACCGCTAGAGCCGGACACCTGTTCCACTCTTCGGTTGGCCCTCCCTTCCTCCCTTTGCTGCTTCTGCTGGTGGTGGATCTGTTGGGCTTCGCGGTGGAATGGCTGGTGGAGGACGGCTATTCCAAGCCTCTTCTACACTGGATCTTCGCCTGTCTTTGCCTTCTGGAGAAACCGCTAGAGCCGGACACCTGTTCCACTCTTCGGTTGGCCCTCCCTTCCTCCCTTTGCTGCTTCTGCTGGTGGTGGATCTGTTGGGCTTCGCGGTGGAATGGCTGGTGGAGGACGGCTATTCCAAGCCTCTTCTACACTGGATCTTCGCCTGTCTTTGCCTTCTGGAGAAACCGCTAGAGCCGGACACCTGTTCCACTCTTCGGTTGGCCCTCCCTTCCTCCCTTTGCTGCTTCTGCTGGTGGTGGATCTGTTGGGCTTCGCGGTGGAATGGCTGGTGGAGGACGGCTATTCCAAGCCTCTTCTACACTGGATCTTCGCCTGTCTTTGCCTTCTGGAGAAACCGCTAGAGCCGGACACCTGTTCCACTCTTCGGTTGCACATTGCACTCCCTCCCTCTGTTACTTTTGCTGGTGGTGGACCTGTTGGGCTTTGCGGTTGAAGGGCTCGTGGTGTAAACGGGGGAAGGGTAAATTGTAGGCAGCTGGCACGTTTCTGTCGCCGTGCACGGGGTGAAGAGGAGGAGGAGGGAAGGCAGCGGGAGCACAGCTGGTTCATCGCTATCGTCGCCGCCGTTTTTGACCAGGCCGATTTGGCCGACACACTTTCTTAACTTCTGTTTTTACAGCTTTTGTTTTTTTGTCGATTGATAAAGCTTTCTTGAAAACTTCCAGGCAAAGGGGAGGTAACAAGTACGTTATAGCGAATGAACTTTAATTATCATTTTGGTTGGACATGCATGAGCAAAACCTATTTGGATGCATTTTTCCTTTGTTAAGTGCAGTTCTTCCTTCACCGTCCAAAGCATGGTCATACATATCATACATAAGAGACACAGGTGACCTTTTAACATCCACTATTTAATCAGAGTGCTGGATAAGACGAGGAAGTTTTTAGGTTAGGGAACAAGCTGCTTAATCGTCTATAAGCAGATTGAGGTTTTGTCCGATGACTATTTGCTGGGTAAATCGGATTTGGACTTGTACACTTTAGGCTTAACGAACAGAAGGGCGACGGTGACGGGCGGAAGGCCTAAAGCCATAGATGAGAGGATTGAGTATGGCGTTGAGGATGATAAGGTTGTAGAGGATTTCTGTGCAGGATTGAAGGATGCTGCCAGGAGGCTGGGCCAGAGCGAGACTCCAGATGGCCAGTATGTTGTAGGGGGCCCAGCAGAGGAGGTAGGCGAAGATGATGCGAATGGACTTGCGAATGGTGCGTGCCTTGGCCTGCTGGATCCGCTGAGCCGCCCTCGAAGTCAGCGCCTAAACAACTCACCGCCTAAAAAAGGCAGGGGACAGAGCAAGCTTAATTGCCTACAGATCTGCGGGATAGTGTCGTCTGAGTATCCATGCTGCCTCCCACAGTTTTGCCCACTCGCCAATTAGACTGCAGAGACAATCCAAGCTTTCATAGTGAGAGAAATGCGGAAAATGAATAACCCAGGTTCGATAGACGTCAAGATTGGCCGGACAAGTCTGGGTTACCGACTGGCTGTATGATCCGGGTTTGCTGGACAAGCTCTCTACGCTGCGCAGGGAGGAAAGATAACGAAAACCGCTCAAATTCAATCTCCTGCTCTTGAAAGGAGCTGAGATAAAATTATGAATTGTGGAAACCTTAGCAAGTAAGAAGCAGCCGAGGTGCCCTTGCCATGCTCAGGCGAGTGACTGGCTGGCGAGCTGGAGAGCAAGGAGGAATGAGCGGCTGGCTGAGTGGGGCTGGGCAATGCGCTCTGGCAAAGCCTGTCTGGAGGACAGGCCTTGATGACGTCGCTGCTCTGCTTCTTCTCACTCCCAGCTTTTACCGCCACACTTATTCTCAATCCATTTTCCCTCCATTAGAATGAGCTCCCTCTATGATTATCTCGAGGATAAAGTGCTCCAGCCGAAGGTTGAGTTGAGAAGCGCTCTCCTGCGTTCTTTTCATGCTCCTGTGCAGCTTGTTCGCCGTCCAAATGTAGCAGATGATAATGACGGCGGCGGGGATCCAAAAAGCCATGGCCAGATGGAAGGCGGAGGAGGCCTAAAAGAAAGCCTGCTTTCCTCCACTCTTCCAGACCTGGTTGAACTGAAACCTTCTGTAGCCGGCGTAAGAAGATGAATTGCTGGTGGTCGTCGACGGTGAGGGTGTGATTTCGTAATCCGTAGACGGAGAGTTGGAGTAGGTGCCGATTGCGCCACCACACCGCCTGGCACTGCATCCAGTCCTCGTCTGCCAAAGAAATTGTGCATCAGGCAAAGAAGATAGATGAAGGGAAGAAGAGACTGGGCCTGGGATAGGGAGCAAATGCGCCCCAAATGAATAGCTGCGGTATGCTGGCGACTGCCGCCAGGAGCCAGGCCAGAAAAAGCAGCCCACGGACCAGTGCCAGGCGCCCCGAGCGTCCCTGCAGTCATTCTCCATTGCCCAGTTCCTCTTCATTTACTTCATTGTACAGATTTGCTAGGCTTGGTTATGCCGTAGGCGGCCATGGCCCGGTCTAGAGCGATGCAGACGACCAGGTTCTGGAAGCAGAGGCTGGTGAGGCAATAGCTGAGGCCAGAGCTAGGATGAAGAGGCTACGGAAGTAAGGTAGAAGGAGAAGAGTTGGGTGAATTTGAGGCCTTTGCAGAGGGCGTCGCCGGCGTGCCAGGAGTAGGTGGCCAGCCAGAAGAGTTCACTCACAGCGTACACAAAGATCACTAGCAGGTCCGCGATGCAGAGGTGAAGACGGAGCAGGAGGACGCCACTCCTTCCACGCCCATACTCCCGCCACACCCTAGAGGAAAAAATATTCTCATCCTCTGGCTGTGGCAGAAGGTGAGGAGTGCTTGTAGAAGGCGTAGGAGGTGATGGGGCCGCCGAGTAGGATGGCGCAGGCGAGGAAAGCCATCTCCAGAAAGTCGGAGCTTTTCTGCTCGGCTGGCTCCAGCAGATGTCGACGAAGCTCCTCCTATGCACATTCTCACGCATGATCAAAGTGTGAGCCTGCCAGGAAAGAATCGGGAACAGATGTATCTTGCAGCGCCATCCGAGTCGCTTTACACCGTGCCAGCGATTCCCTCCAAAATTCGCAGCTTGCCGCAGCCTTCTATAATTAGTTGTCTTCCTTTCAAAGGTAACATGTCAAATATAAAGGCAGTTCTGAAATTGCGATTAAACTTCAAAAGGTGTAAGCGGAAACTATCGTGGGTGAAAACAATTTGCATACTTTTTGAGATCTAAAATATTAATTTGAATTTGAATCTATTAAAAATTCGACTCAGCTTATTTTGAAAAAAACTTTTTTGCGCGGCCGCATGCCGCTTGCCACATGGCCGATTACTTTTAAGGAAAGTCATCGAAAAGTTTCTAGATAACTTCAAGTGATGCGTTATTCAATTTAAATTGTGAAAGGTATTTAGCAAATACTCCTAAGAAACGATACAATAACATTTTCGAAATTACAGCATTGACGCATGGACTGTATTTTGCCTTTGATTTTGGCTATTTGATCTCAATTATTTAGGGATTTATGAGCTTAGGAGCTTTAGGGCTTTAGGGGCTACTTCCAGACCTAATTCGGCAAGGCTAAATTTAATTTTAGGGTGTACTTAGGTTTGAAGAAACTATGATAAAGATGCTAATTTCCGGTAGTTAGAAACCAATCACAAGCTAATTTGACTAAAATGTTGTGAAATTTAAAGAAGACGATTGCAAATGCAGCACCTTCATTTAACTTAGATAAAACTAAATGTTAAGGCACATGTATTTGTATCCTTTTAAATTCTGGGGAAATGCTTTCTGAGAAGTTAATCTTTTGAGAGCCTTCTGGATCAATGCTTGAAGCCTTGAAGCTTGAAGCATCGAGTGCCTGATACTATACTTATAAGACAGGCTAATCTAGCCAATCTTTACTTGAGCTTTCGCAGTCTAATAAGTAAAGGCGGTGTTGGTCTTACTTTCGACAGATTAACCTGACTAGCTCACGTCCGCGAGCTCAAACTTTTAGAAGACGATGATAACGTAAAGATCACAGTATATTTATGCAAATAAAAATAAATGATAAATACATTGAATAGAGTACATGAATGAATATCGTAAGCCGCTGAAATGCGAAAATGAAGTATGCTTTTTGGAGTAGAATAAGGCGGGTCAATTTAAGTTACATAACATAACGTACTACCACATAACATAACATAAAAAATCCACATAACATAACATAAAAATATGTTTTGCATAACATAACATACGCATAACATAACATTACTTTCACATAACATAACCAAGATTGTTATGTTATGTATAGGAAATATGTTATGTTATGCGGGAGAAAACAGGCTTTAATGTTATGTGCTGCATAAGAAAAGTGGGTATAGAGTTATGTTATGCATAAGAAAAGTGGGTTTAGAGTTATGTTATGCGTAAGAAAAGTGGGTATAGAGTTATGTTATGTAAATGCAATGGTGTATTTTTACTAAAATAAAAGTGCTATGCTCCATAAAAAGGCTCAGTAGCCAATGGGATGCAGTGCATTGAGTACCTGAGTGCTGCAGGTAGGCCAAGCAAGCGTATTATGGCAATGCAACTTGCCACAAGTAGTGAACCTCCCCAACAAATGGTCTAAACCCCCTCACTGCTAATGGGGAAAATTAAGACCAGGACATTAAAAGTTGGAATTTTCAAATAAACCTCATGCATCCATGTTATGGGTATACATGGCCTCGTTTTGATGCATTCAGTGAGAATCTGGTCACTGAATGAATAGTTTGGACCAAAAATTTAGTGAAATTGGCAAATTTATGCCCTAATTGTTTTGTTATGTTATGTAAGTGAAGTGTTATGTTACATTATGTATTAGTGTACTAGCAACCCCATCGGGGCTGCATAAAAAGGCTCAGCAGCCAGAGGAGGAATTGAAGGTCGGTGGAGGGAAGGTCCAGTTTAGGGATTTAATGATGGTGGAGGGAAGGGAAGGTCCAGGGAAGGGAAGGTCATGGGGGAGGCAAGGGAAGGTCCCTTCCCTCCACCAACTCCACCAACCTTCCCTTCCCCATGACCTTCCCTTCCCTCCACCGACCTTCTATTCCTCCCCTGGACCTTCCCTTCCATCCCTCCATAACGTAACATAACACTTCACTTACAAAACATAACAAAACAATTAGGGCACAAATTTGCCAATTTCACTAAATTTTTGGTCCAAACTATTCATTCAGTGACCAGATTCTCACTGAATGCATCAAAACGAGGCCATGTATACCCATAACATGGATGCATGAGGTTTATTTGAAAATTCCAACTTTTAATGTCCTGGTCTTAATTTTCCCCATTAGCAGTGAGGGGGTTTAGACCATTTGTTGGGGAGGTTCACTACTTGTGGCAAGTTGCATTGCCATAATACGCTTGCTTGGCCTACCTGCAGCACTCAGGTACTCAATGCACTGCATCCCATTGGCTACTGAGCCTTTTTATGGAGCCCCAATGGGGTTGCTAGTACACTAATACATAACGTAACATAACACTTCACTTACATAACATAACAAAACAATTAGGGCACAAATTTGCCAATTTCACTAAATTTTTGGTCCAAACTATCCTTTCAGTGACCAGATTCTCACTGAATGCATCAAAACGAGGCCATGTATACCCATAACATGGATGCATGAGGTTTATTTGAAAATTCCAACTTTTAATGTCCTGGTCTTAATTTTCCCCATTAGCAGTGAGGGGGTTTAGACCATTTATTAGGGAGGTTCACTACTTGTGGCAAGTTGCATTGCCATAATATGCTTGCTTGGCCTACCTGCAGCACTCAGGTACTCAATGCACTGCATCCCATTGTCTGCTGAGCCTTTTTATGGAGCCCCAATGGGGTTGCTAGTACACTAATACATAACGTAACATAACACTTCACTTACATAACATAACAAAACAATTAGGGCACAAATTTGCCAATTTCACTAAATTTTTGGTCCAAACTATCCTTTCAGTGACCAGATTCTCACTGAATGCATCAAAACGAGGCCATGTATACCCATAACATGGATTCATGAGGTTTATTTGAAAATTCCAACTTTTAATGTCCTGGTCTTAATTTTCCCCATTAGCAGTGAGGGGGTTTAGACCATTTGTTAGGGAGGTTCACTACTTGTGGCAAGTTGCATTGCCATAATATGCTTGCTTGGCCTACCTGCAGCACTCAGGTACTCAATGCACTGCATCCCATTGGCTACTGAGCCTTTTTATGGAGCATAGCACTTTTATTTAAGTAAAAATACACCATTGCATTTACATAACATAACTCTATACCCACTTTTCTTATGCATAACATAACTCTAAACCCACTTTTCTTATGCATAACATAACTCTATACCCACTTTTCTTATGCAGCACATAACATTAAAGCCTGTTTTCTCCCACATAACATAACATATTTCCTATACATAACATAACAATCTCGGTTATGTTATGTGAAAGTAATGTTATGTTATGCGTATGTTATGTTATGCAAAAAATATTTTTATGTTATGTTATGTGGATTTTTTATGTTATGTTATGTGGTAGTACGTTATGTTATGTAACTTAAATCAGCCCGAATAAGGCACAACAACAACATTGGATCCTATGCTACTAAGGAAGGTTCTCATAAAAGGTTCGCGAATCTCAATCAAATGGAAAAGTTGTTATGCGTGGCGCTGAGCTTGAAAGCCCAGCAAGGACGACCAGGAACTCCAGAATCTCCACCAAGCCAATTGCCTCAATATTCATTACCATTGGCAAATCAAAACATTGACAATCAAAGCTTAAAAGGAATCCAACCGACAGTCCCAGTGCAACACCCATCAGTCCACCGATCGATGCTAACGCACTGCCAGTCTAACAAACACAGAATCTTTATTAAGAGACAGTTTGCGAGAGGATTGAGAGGCCTTGTAGGAGGGGTATTCCACTTAGCAAAAATCGAAGGTTCGAGTTGGGAATCGTGATTAGGCCATGGTTTTGGTCCATTTAGTTGTGATCTCAGCCCAACAAACCCTGACCCAAAATATTGCTTAATTGCTGCGAAATGACCATTTTTCTAACACCTACTTTTTTGACCTCTGGATGACCTAAAAATCGATTTTTGGCCAATTTCAACCAAGATTTTTTGACCAACCCCAAACTATTGTATATCAATCGAACCGCAAAACTATAACAAATTTCATGGTGATAATGATTTGTTCCATAAGAAAAATTTTTTCAATTGATTTTTCAAAAAACCAATTTTCGCATTTTGCAATTTTCGGCACAAAAAAACTGATTACTAAAAATGCTCAAAAAATTCAAGGCTGAGACCTAGCCTATCTTTTTTATTCACATTCTTGCCGTCATTTTGGTATATATAAAGTTGAAAATGGTGATGCTCAAGTCGGAAAATTTTTTGATTGAAAATTGCCAGTCCGATTTTTGCCCTATGTTATAACATAGACAAAAATCGGCCAAAAAAAATTTGTTCTCAAAAAATGATTTTTTCTAGCATGAAATGTTCTGTTGGGACCCCCTGCACCTTGCTGCATCATTTGTTTCCCTACAATTAGTCTCAATCTTCTCAAACAGAAATGCCCAGTTTCCTATGCTTTAACATTGCCTATGCTATAACATAGGAAACTGGGCATTTCTGTTTAGAGAAGATTGAGACTAATATGTAGGGAAAAGGAATGATGCAGCAAGGTGCAGCAGGTAGGTCCCGACAGAACATTTCAAATGCCAAAAAAAATCATTTTTTGAGAAAAAATTTTCTTTTGGCCGATTTTTGCCTATGTTTATGACATAGGGCAAAAATCGGACTGGCAATTTTCAATCAAAAAATTTTCCGAAGCTTGATCATCGCCATTTTCAACTTTATATATACCAAAATGACGGCAAGAATGTGAATAAAAAGATAGGCTAGGTCTCAGCCT
The DNA here is from genome assembly GCA_030248095.1 of Ptycholaimellus sp. GST1_10. NCBI lineage: Eukaryota > Metazoa > Nematoda > Chromadorea > Chromadorida > Chromadoridae > Ptycholaimellus > Ptycholaimellus sp. GST1_10. The sequence goes on along the minus strand of JASANA010011850.1, from coordinate 598 downwards.
TGAATTTTTTGAGCATTTTTAGTAATCGTTTTTTTGTGCCGAAAATTGCAAAATGCGAAAATTGGTTTTTTGAAAAATCAATTGAAAAAATTTTTCTTTTATGGAACAAATCATTATCACCATGAAATTTGTTATAGTTTTGCGGTTCGATTGATATACAATAGTTTGGGGTTGGTCAAAAAATCTTGGTTGAAATTGGCCAAAAATCGATTTTTAGGTCATCCAGAGGTCAAAAAAGTAGGTGTTAGAAAAATGGTCATTTCGCAGCAATTAAGCAATATTTTGGGTCAGGGTTTGTTGGGCTGAGATCACAACTAAATGGACCAAAACCATGGCCTAATCACGATTCCCAACTCGAACCTTCGATTTTTGCTAAGTGGAATACCCCTCCTACAAGGCCTCTCAATCCTCTCGCAAACTGTCTCTTAAATATTGATAGGAATGCAGAAGGTGTAACCGTATGCAGTGGAGTCTCCCAGTAGACGACCTGCAATAATGTTGCGCATTGACCAGCCCTCCATAATAGAAGTATGCTCCAGCAAATAACCTTGGAAACGCGGTGAACGTAGATGTGTGCAACAACAGTGTCAAAACTGTA